>PPHD01031238.1:0-10117 GCA_002909625.1 Bambusicola thoracicus | reverse complement strand
AACAGCAATGTATAGGAGAGGCAGTGGACATTTCTTTGTCATTGTATGGGAACTGTTGAATCACGGCCTGAAACTCTGATTGACCACCTGAGGCAAGTGCTGAGTCAGCTGCAGGGGCACAGGTGAATGCAATTTCACCTGAGTGACCAGAGCCTGGCTCCCCCCCTCCTAGACCCCATTTAAGGGCTGACTCCCCAGGAGGAAGGATCTCTATCTGGAGATCATCCCTCTTGGAGCCCTTCTGTGAGCCCAGGACACAGGTAAGCTCTTTATTTCATTACTCATTTGTAAATGCAGTAATCTCTCTGGTCTTATACCTGTATACCTTATGATCTATATTCCTGTTTGCCATGCAGGCATGGGAATTCAAGCTCAACAACTGCTCTCACAACCAGCTGCAACATGTGTTAAATAGAGCACCTGAACCAAAAGAACAGGTGCCTGTAAAGGGGGATGAAATAATGAGAACAATTCTTTCCCGGAACTAGTAGCAAGTGCTCTACTGATATAAATCTGGTTGCACTAGTCTCTTTTGCTTCTCATTTAGGTCAAAGGGCATTTCTGAAGGCTTTCTTGTTCTTCATTGGTCAATGCCCTTAGAGGTTTTAATTCTGATAGGGACAATTGCAATCCTTTAATGTGTTTTTTTGTTTCTGTCCACCGTTATTGTTTTATTAGCAAGAGCCAGATGTGATAGAGAATGTCTGAAGGTAATAAAATAGACATTTTTTACTTCTATCTTTTTAAACTATGTAGAAAAGAGAGCTAAGGCAAAGGAAGGTTAATACAAAAAGGGAAATTATTTTTCTCTCTGGTATGTGGTCAAGGATAAGCACCTATCTTGAAAAATTTCCTACTGTATTCGCTGGCTTTACTGTATGTTTCTTAATAGATAATCTGTGATATCTAGCTGTGAACATACACATACCTGAGAAGAAAGAAATTCTATGAGATTAATCCATTTTAATCCCCTGGCTGACATCTCTTCAGCTTTCTCTTAAGTTTTGAATTCCTATGGTAGTATTCATGCATACAGTTTCCTTTACCACTGATAAAATTGAGGGGAAAAAAAAAAATCTTATCTCTTTTCAGAAGGCAAAACTATCTGGAATTCACTATTCTTCAAAGTCTGTATGTATGAGTCTTTCTTTGTATTCCAGATATATTTTGAAGATGTTGTTATAATTAAGGAAGTTTTGTTCATTGTAGGATGACAGCTGATTGAGGAGTGTGGCAGAAGGCATGACCTGATGTTGAATACTGAAGTTGTGTATTGGTTATACACATATAGACCTTCATATAAAATTAATTTGTGTTGTTTCAATAACACATTCTCAAACCAAATGAGCAGCCTCGTTTCTCATCGTGTTCCTCATAGATTTGTTGAAGAAACTTTGTTTTCTTCCTTTTTCTGTCCATACCTTGCTGCTCTTGCCCACTTCTCTGAGGATGCATAATCCTCTCAGCGAGTGACCTGTCATGCTGAGCAATGTCTTTGGCCAAAGTGGTCTCCTGACCTCTTGTTTCTTTTGCCTGAAACATGAAATAGGGAGGAGAGCTGAGCTCACTGATTAGTTCCTAATCATGTAGGAAGCCCTGCTGAACTGAACTGCTACTGCTTACTGTGACTCAGTGTATCATCGCTTGTGTTTCCTAAATTAAAATGCTTGGCTTGATATATCTCAGTATATAACTTAGCACTATAAAAAGGCATTATTTTCTGTTCAAAGGAAAAAAATATTTGCAGTTGCTTTTTTTCCTTCTGCTTATTAACCTGTACTTCTGATGATTTTTACTGTTGTTTCTGTGTAACGGTAATTTAGGCCAATTTCCCACTGGAACAGTAAGCACTTTAGGTCTACTGTATCTTGTCACAAGAAGTGGTATACTTGAGATGAATCATGCACAGTGTAAGATGTCTGTGAAGCAGCAGTTAAGTAGTTAATGCCTCTTGGCCTCGATTACAGTGCAGCTGGTCCAAATCAACTCAGCATTTGTAGTACAGGAATTGCTACAGCTCAAATCAGCAAGACTTCTGAGAAAAGGATCAGAGTGGCCTTTTTGCAAGATGGGTAGGTTAAGATGACCCACTTAAACTGGATGCCTGATTTAAGTGGAACACTCTTGTTTAATACAAGCCTCCTTTCATCTTAATGGTATTTGCAGAGCAACCAATTTGTCACAATTTCCTTCAAGCAACAGTTCCCAAGCCAAACTTGAAAGCTGTAAAATTCTACTGTACCACAGCACAATCACGTACCTTTGTCTTATTCGTGTTTCCGTGCAAGGTGACTAATTTATCTTGTTTCTTTCTGATAGTAGAGTAGAAGTAGATGAGAAGCATTGGTATTTGCACAGCTGGGAAACAGATTTCTCTCGTGCTTATCAATATGATGGCATGTGGTATGAATAAATTAAATGTAACATGGTTTGAGAATTCCAGCTGGTATGAACCAGATTCCTTTATCCAGCCTAAATGACCAAAGAAACTTAGTACTTTTAATTCTGTTAATATTATATTTCAGTGGTTGGGTATACAAAATCCATTGAACCCTGAAAATCGTTGTTCTTTGTTTTCAAGATAATTTGAGCTAAATAATCAGCATGCTTACAACTCTCAGATAAGATAATCAGCATAGTACTTCCAGCTGTTGTTTCCTTAATCATAAGTATTCTCAGACAACCTGATGAAATAGAATATGTGCAGTCAATGGAGCTGGATAACATGCATCCCAGGGTCTTGAAGAAACCGGCTGATGTGGTTGCTGAGATACTCCCCATCATATTCAAAAGGTCATGGCAGTCAGGTGAAGTCTCTGGTGACTGGAAAAAGGGAAACATCGCTCTCATTTTTTAAGAAAGGAAGACCCTGTGAGACAACAGGCTGGTGAGCCTCACTTCTGTTCCAGGGAAGATTGTGGAACAGATCAGCCTGGAAGATATGTCAAGGCACATGAGGTATGAGCAGGTGATCCTAGACAGCCAACACAGATTCACCAAGGGCAGATAATGCATGAAATATCTGTTGGCCTTCTATGATGGAGTGATGCCTTTGGTGTACAAAGGAAGGGCAGCTGATGTCAGCAACCTCAATTTGTGCAAGTCCCTTGATATGGTCCCACACTACATTCTCATTTTTAACTTGGAGTGAGATGGATTTGAATGATGATATAGTCATGGCCAAAGGGTGTTGTTAACAGATCTATGTTCTACTTGTCGCCGGTGATGAGTGGTGTCCTTCTTGGGACTGGGGCTCTTAAATATATAAATGACATAGATCAAGTGCACCCTCAGCAGATTTGCTGATAACACCAAGCTTGGCAGTGCAGTTGATATGACTGAAGGAAAGGATGTCATCCAAGTGGAGATGGACAAGCTTGAGAACTGGGCTCACAGGAACATAATGAGGTTCAACAAGGCCAAGTGCATAGTGTTGCACTTGGGTCAGGGCAATCCTAGATGCATGTGCAGAAGAACTCACTGAAAGCAGTCCTGAAGAGAAAGACTTGAGGGCTCTGCTGAATGAAAAGCTGGACATGAGCCAGCTGTGTGCATATGTAAGCTTGAAGGCCAACAGTATCCTGGGCTGCATGAGAAGAGGGGGTGACCAGCAGAGAGAGGCAGGTGATTGTCCCCCTCTACTCTGCCCTTTTGAGGGCCCCATCTGGAGTACTGCACCCAGGCCTGAGGGCTCCAGCACAAGAAGGAAGTGGAGTGAAAGGAGTGAGTCCAAAAGAGGCCATGAGGATGATCAGAGGGCTGGAGCACCTCTTTTGAAGAAATGTTGAGAGAGCTAGGCTTCTTCAATCTGGAGAAGAGAAGACTCTGAAGATGTCCCAAAAGGTCATCTAGTTCAAATCCTGGCTCCACACAGGAATTTCCAGCAGTATCAAACTCCTGAAGTGAGTTCATAAACAGAAGAGAGACTGACTTTTTACATGGTCTTATAATGATAAGATGAGAGGGAATGGTTTTAAACTAAAACGGGAGATTTAGGTTAGGGGGAGATTTAGGTTAGCGGTAGATCCTGTTCAACCTGATTTAACTGGTGGCAGCCCTGCCCATGGAAGGAGGGATGGAATTAGATCATGTTCCTTCCAATCCATGCCATTCTATGACTCTGTGATATAGCATAAATAATTCTTAGGTAAAGTTCTACTGTGAAATATTTTATTTACAATGACATTTTTGAATATTTAAAGTACGGTATTGCTTGCTGAAAAACATGTTTCAGCATTTTGACAGAATAGATGGCATAAAAACATTATTCATACATAAAAAATAGTTTAAGCAAACTCTTGAAAAATGAATTACTTGTTCTTCCTTTCATTAATTTGTAGAGAGATCTCAAACCGAAGTACATAAGTACATATAGAGAAAACTAAACAGTATATTTACTTTGAAGAATAATTTATTATTCTTTGCTTGGGGGCATCTGGGTGAGAGGTGAGAGATGGTGCAGGAGTATTTATGGATCTCAGTAAGAAAAACACAATAAAAACGGCTTTAAAATAGCTTATTATCATTATTCTGTCTTACTGAGGGTAAATCTTACTTCCCTTCAGATTTTGGGCACAATGCATTTCTCAGCATTGAATGAACCCTGGACGGATCTCTCCCATATGAGCATGCTGTGCAAGTCCCATCTGTGAAGGAAAGATTCCCCCTTTATGGTCAATCAGTCTACTGATTAATTTTCTTACATTAAACCAACTCTATTATTAAAGGATGTTCACATGAGAACTTTCTGCTGCACTGCCTGTTGAAGGTAGGGCCTTGTAGGTGGTGGGAGCTGACTGCAGGATCCTCACTTGCAAGAAGCTGGCTGAGGTATTCCTTTTGTCAAGGAATTTGTATAGCCCAATACACAAACAGGCAATCTCAAGTTACATGTACTGTGGAGCACAAACACTCTAACTTGTAGTGCTTTCCTAGTCAGGGTTAATGTATTTGACCTCATAGTCCACAGAGAGAATAGCATTCCCAAATATATTTTAAGTTACAGGTTATACTAATAACATGCAACTTTCTCAATAGCTGAGTTATATGGCAGATATGGTCAGGTCAAGATCACTGACTCCTCAACTACAATACCTTCTGCAAGGTTCCCAATAAGTTTAGTCTGCCATGCTACAGGTGAGATTATCAGTATCAGATTTTGGTTATAGGAAGTCAGACAGCCATATATCTATGCACAGGGCAATGGATCTGTTCCCAATTCTGAATGTGAAACTGCACTTCCTTTGACAGACTAAAGTATGTGTCAGAAGACAAAGTTTCCATGAAGTCTTTTCTGACAGAGAGATCAGGAGTGTATATACTGTGTAGAATATACAGCTTGTTACATAATGTTCTGTCTTTTCTGATCACAGTTTCTCAGAAATAACGCTTTTGTTTTCCTGGTGAAATTAGATTGGGAACAAAGCAACATGCTTAATATTGTCAGTATTTTCCTCCTCTCCACTTCTTTGAAAGAAACAGAAACCAAAGCAACTTACGGTTGTCTTAAAAGGTTTCAAAATTTGTGAAGGATAACTTACAGTCAGAAAATGCAGCTGAGCTACACAACGCTTTCGAACATTCACGCATTGAGAATTGATGCATATATCTCAGTAGGATGAATTTTGAATACTATTACCCCTTGGCAAATAAAACTGTGTTCTTTAACTTGCCAGTTTCTTAGGGTTGAAATGGGTTACATGGTTGCTGTGATTCTTCCAACTAGACATTGTATCAGGGAACATTGAAATATGTTCTTTTACAAATGTGATTGATATTCTTTTGTTAGAATCACCCAAATTCTAGATGCTTTGAATTTTGGCTTCAGTACAGCTGTTAAGATTCCTCAGACAAACTCTGCCTGGGTCATAGGTGGGCCCAGGTCTATTGTGGATTTTTGCTAGGGCTTTCTCCTATTCTTTGTATTGATCTAATTATGAAGCTTTGATTATCAATTTAGTGGAGCTGTGTCTGTTTCTGCCAAAGCTGATTTTGGCACAGTGATCTCAGATAGAGACAAATGAAGAGAAATCTCGCAGGCTTGGCCACAATGTTGTTCCCCTCTGACAATGCCACAAGGATCTGATTTTGATTATACAGTGCATCTATGCATAAACTACATTCAACATGTAGTGAGTCAAGCTAAAGTCTTCTAAACTTTGATTAGAACAGAGATCAGATCAGATATCAACTAGATTCTTAAAAGATGTGAGAATATTAATGATATATATGAAATACATTAGGTCAGTCATTTCTGTTTTTCACGGAAGAGGTAGATTTTTCTTGTGCTGCTTTTTCCAAAGTACTACAAATGCTAAATAATAAGTAGTACATCAGGTTTTGTCTTAACATTGTTAAATTACTAACTTTATTGAAGATTGAGCAACTCATCATTTGGACTGAAATCCAATCCTTTAATGCTAATGGACACCCACAGATGATATTTAAACATGGAATAATAGTTAATGCTAGGTAGTGACAGTGTTTATATCATTCTACAGAAAATTCTGATCAAACTAACTTCAGTCATGTAATAAGGAGCTGAAGGAAGGACAGATAGTCTGTTGTATAAGCCAAGTTGGCTGGCACTGGTGTGTTCAGAAAAGCTGACATTTTGTCAACCTGTTACTGCAAGAGATGTTTCCAATATTTGACCAACAATCTTGCTTACGTGTCTTGCATTTTGAAGCCATAAACAGCAGCAAGATGGGTTAGACTTCTGGCCACTCCACATGAAAGAGCAGTGCCCTATGAAGGACTGACTCCTAGATAGTGCTGATATGTAAAAAAGTCCAATGTTTAGTTTATTATAGTAAGCAGTCATAGATGAGGAGTAATAAATTAATATAAGCATCTGATGTTCCTGCCCATGGCCTCCTGCCAATGACAAGCTCTTAAACATTTCTTATACGGAAGAGCTTTCTATGAATTTTTAAATTATGTTTAAAATTTAAAGAAACTTCTGTGAATTATTGTTACTCTCTGAATACAGATTTTCTCTCTCCGTTTCCTCCTATAAAAGTAATACTGGGAAGAGTAATGTGTAGGAAACCTTCCCAACATTATCTCTAAAAGAAGAGCTGCAGTTAGGAAACTCGAAAATAGGTACAATTATCTCTGTTGAAAATAGGAGAGAACTTTTCAAACTTAGAATCTGAGAAGGAAGATACACTAGTGGCTCAGGAAGGAATGCTTTTTGAATTTTGTTTATAAAGGTTAAAAAACATTTTTCTGTGTTTAGCATTAACAAATAGGAGAATTATGCAGTTTTACTTTCCAATATATTGTTTTATTTATTTATTTTTAAAATTAAAGTAGCTATATAACATTTGCTTACAAATCTGTTTTTCTGGGATTAAAGCGATTGATTTTTTTTTCCCATACTTGAAAATGAATAAAAATAAAAGTAGACCTAAAATACGCATTTATCTTGAATCCAGTATACACTCACTAGCAAGGTTAATGATTCAGGATGACTGAACTGGCACTAAACACTTAACAGTAATAACTGTTTTGTACCAAATTTTCATTTTGTGGGATAATGTCATTCACTGAAATTTCACTTGAGCACTTTCAGAGAGGCTCATCTCTACTGTTTTCTCAAGATCTTAGGTTTGTTTTTTGTTTGTTTGTTTTCTCCCTAGGCCAGGTATAATTTGGTTTGTTTTATGCATTGGTAGAGTAGAAATGCATTTTTGAAGATTTCAGTAAAGATGCTTAAAATGTATTTGTACTACAAATTTCTCTGAGTTTGGAGGAAATTAAGAATCCCTTGTCTCTTTAGAAGAGCAGGAAATATTTGGAGTTGAGAATTTCTGCTTTGTATTGTTGTTGACAGGCCTTTTACATGTTTTTCAACCCTTTGGTTAGGCTGTGATCCAAGATCCAGTGTTTTTTTTTCATCACAGGAAGTCTTTCCATTACCTTCTACCAGTATCTGATCAGGCATTTTCAGACTTGAGAATAACTGTGCCTCCTTCTGGATCATATTACAAATGTGATAATGTATAGCTACAGAAGTTCAGTTTGAGAAAGCTGTTGCAACATGAATGGGCTTGTATGAAATCCCTGAAGTTCCTGGAAGAAAATTCTATGCTATCTCTTTGACATCTACTGTATCTTCTAATGCAAAAGTAAAATTTCACTCTAAATGTCTGGTATTTTTAAATTAAAATGAATTGAATGAAAACTTTATGGCTACCAGAAGAAACCACCAAGCTCCACTACCATATTTTGGAATGGAAGGAACTAGATCAAGGGCATAATTACCTGTTGTCTTTAATTAAACAACACTACTGTGCAAAAACATAGCCTCTAAAAAATCCAACAAACACACTATAGAGAACCAGTATAGTCTGTGCTACTATTCTATAGCTTTGCTTGAAACAGTTTTTTCAATCTTAGTAAAATATTTCAAGAGAAAAAATGTCATTCTGGTGAAGCTGGAAATTTGTACTGTTTTTCTTGAATATATTATGCTGTGAATACTCTCCACACTGTGGTACTGCATGACAAAGTTAATGAAGTTGTTAGCATGATCTGTCATACCAGACAAGACCCTGAAAATAATTAGAAAGTGACTATGAATATTTAGATAGAATGCATATAATAAAGCATTCCATTCTGTTGTAAAAGATACAAGTTTGCATTCAATGACCTACAGCAACTCCTATACTTAAGTCAGTAACATGGACTTCATGAAGTCTGTTATAGTTTCTGTGTCATTCTGTTCTAGTAGGAGGCATGAGCTTCTATAGCACGTTCCTTAACTGGTGATACAGTATTCATAGAAAGTCTACAGCAAGCACAAATTTTATATTGTTCTTGGCATAAGAGAGCTGTTAGCATATTTTTCCAAGTTGACTTAGTAGATGCATGTACATTAGCTTTTGCATTTAGGTGTGTAAATTAATCGCTGTGGTAAAAAAGAGATGAAAGCAAATTTTATATGGGGAGTATGTGTAGCAGCTAATGGGGAACTGAAAATTGAAAAGAATATTAAAGGAAACTAAGGTAGATACAAAAATAACAAATTTTAATGATATGTGTTTAGAATGTTGATTGTATTGATGTTAATTGCAAGTTTAAATCACCTTACCTTGATCTGATGGAAGGAGAAAGCAAGTTGGTGAATGTTGTTACATCTTAAAAATATTTTGACTCAACTACAATTTCCGTCTGTTGTTAAACTTGCTGCACACACCTCAGGATTATTTTCTTAAACATTCTTAGGGATACCTGAAGACTTCAAAAATCTGTTTAACATGGGTACTTGGGAATAAAGAATTATTTCCTGTTTAGATGGTAAACATTAAAAATACATAGTACTCTTCTAAAAAATAGTGAAACAGAGCTTAATTTTGGTGGAAATATTGCTAATCTTCCAAAATTAAAAGAAATGCAAACCACAGTGAAATTCTAGAGAAATGTGAAACCATTTGGGTCAACATTTTCTAAATTTTGGATGGTTTTAAGATAATTCACTATTTCTGTTACAAAATAGCAGAAAAGAAATCTTGCAGAAAGCATACCTTTCCTACAAGGTAATGCTCAGAGGATTATGATATGCACACTGGAGAACTTTCTTATGTGTGGTCATATGATCCCTTTGATTGCATTAATATTTTTTTTTTAGTAACCTGTATTTTGTCTAAGTTCCTATAAATGATCTCTGGCCTTCCAAAGTACAAGGAAGAGGGCTATTTAAAAGCAATGTCCAAGGCCCCCAACATCTGTACAAAAGAAGATTTGAAGATTATTACTATGTTGATAAGCAAGTGTCTGTCCCATACATACATGTCTCAACAAATTGGGTTTTTTGTTTTGCAGTAGTAATATACAGATTATGAAAAAAATGTAAAGGAGGAAAAAACAGGGTATTTTTGTGATGGTGTTACTGAGACAAGAACAGTCCAAATTTTGTTCCCAATTCTGTTGTAGTAGAGGTGTTATTTCAACTTTAAGTATACCTCACTCTTAGGTCTCTTTTGTAAAAGAGGTACAAAAATACTGCCCTAAAGCACAGAAGGGCTGCCAGGCCATGAGTTCTTCACTATTGATAATGCACTAGAATAGGCTGATAGGCTGCTTAGGAAGTTGGGGGTTGGGGGGGGGGGGG
>PPHD01031235.1:0-10118 GCA_002909625.1 Bambusicola thoracicus | reverse complement strand
CTGCACACAGCAGGGGGGTTGAAACTCAATGATCTTTGAGGTCCTTTTCAACCCAGGCCATTCTATGATTCTCTGATTCATGGAGGATTCTGTCCCCCCTAACTAGGATTTCTGTTTTTACAGCCAAAAATCCATTGCCTCTTCTCATTTTACTTTGGATATCCAAGGAGGATCTCACTCTGTCTTCTCTGTGTCATTCCACCAGGAAGCTGAAAGGCAGCAATAAAATCCCTCCTCGGGGATCTCTGCAGAGATCTGTAGGGGCAGAACACATCCACTTCCCTCAGACTCTACTTGTACATTCTGTTCTTTAGCCCTCTAACCATCTGGGTGATCTCCTGCCTCACTCTCTCCAGTTTGTCAGTCTCTTTTTTCATGAAAAAGCCTCAAACTAGAAAGTTCAAAACTAGATATAGTATTCTGGATGCATCTTACATAGTCCCAAACACTTCCATATAAAGGGGAATAAGTCTTCCCTGTCAACTCCAGAAGATATAGCAAGGCTTATTCTCCTCTTGAGATGCTTTCCCTTCATCTCCTCAGCATTTTGAAGCTCTTATACGAGCAGATGCACATGAGGCAGGAATCAGACCCAAGCTAAGCTAGGAGAGAGGTGGGGATGCTAGATCCTTTTCTCCTCATGCCCCTGTTGAGAATTACAAAGATGGAGCAAGTGATGAGAAAAATCAGTTGCAAAGCTGCATGAAGAATTCAGCAGGAGCTACCCAACCAACAGCTGCACTGGATGGAAAGAAAACAAGGAATAATGCTATCCCTGGGCACCATGAATGGGTTGGCTTCCCATCTCACACTCATCTTTTGGAGGCTGTCCATGTCCACCAATGGACAAAGAGAGGTAGCAGGGTTTGATGCACTTGCTAGATGATCTTAGTGATCTCTTCCACTCTTAATGATTCTATGCAGTAAATCTATTTTCTTTTTCACTGCGATTTTTAGGGTACCTATGAAACAAAACTAAGACGTAATCCCTCCAGGCCCTAAGCTCCATATCAAAGGTGCTGAGCCAAGTGTAGAGGGAGTGTGGTAGTCTGTCCTGGATTAGACCCTGCATAGGGAAACCAGAGATATCAGGCATTTTGGCACTTACAGAGATGTTTACTCTTAAGATAATGAGCAGCCTGTTCACACAAATTAGGGTGGGTCATGTTTGCATAATGTTGATTTCAGAGGTGAAATTAATCTCACAGGCAACATGTTTCCACTGCAGACTATCCATTCAGCACATTCGATAGAGGATCAGATCTCAGTCTGACGAAATCGCTGCAGGGTGGATTTTGAGGGAAAGGAAGGAGGAAAAGGAAAGCACAACCAGAAACGTAGCTGAACTTTCCCATACAGTTACTAATGAATTGCTAGGTCTCAGGAGAATTTAGCCAAGGTTTTATAATTTGTTTCTTACTGACCTTCCTAACAAGAGGATGAGCTTCACTATAATTAATTCCTTATTCATTCTGTAAAAAAAAAAACACAGCCTCAGTCATGGAACAAACATCTCCTTCAGTCCTTCCGTGCTTCTTGCCCCACAAGTCCTCTTCCTTACGAAAACACATCCATTCATTACTACCCCAACAGTGTACGGGATCAGAGCACCACTTTTCAAGCACTCACTTTGAAATAAAAATCAACTAATGGCATTCCTTGTGTACTTTTTTTTTTTTAATTTAATTAAACATCGGTAAGAAATTAAATTTCTCTTTGCAGTCAACTGGGTTGGGAAGGGCCATGGGGCATTATGACAAAGTTGCAAGTTTTCTAAGCTTTCAAATGGGAGGGATCTATGCTGATTCACTTACACACAGCCCACTGAATAATGCACTGGATGCTAACGATGCACTGAAATCCTGAGAAAGAGCCAGCATACTTCCATAGTTCACTTTTTTTGGAGAGAAGTGCAGAGGGGGATAAAAAGTTTTACTTCATCCACATGTTAGAAGGAAGAAGTGAAGGTGTGAATTCAAGGGCAGAGTGAGCTCATCTTCTTGCCTTTTGCAAGCTTTGGTAGCAGCAAACTGAGATGGCAAGAAGCAATGAGTCATTGGTGGTGGTGGGGCTCTAAGGTACTGAACACAGGTAAACATGGAGGTCTGTGTTGTTTATGGTCACAAGACAGAGCAAGAAAGAGGGTGTACAAGACCTACAGAAGCTCATGGAGGCCACCTGGCTTGAGAGCAGAAGTCTAGGGATGGAGAAATAGGCCCAGATATTACCCTCAAGTGGAATGTCCTTGTTGGAGAAATGGTGGAATGGAGGTGAACTTGGAGCATAGGAAAGGAAAGAGTGCTTGTGACTGTCAGTAAGGGGAAACCTGCAGACACCTCCTGCAGTGAGACTGCTCTCCTCACTGTTACAAGGTGGCCACAATCCTTGGTATAATTTTTTGGTGTGAGCCTTTTAACACACCTCTGGTGCAGGTCACAAGCTCTCTGTGATGCACATTCTCAAGTAGTAGCTTGGAGCAAGGAACATTCTCAAGTAGTAGCTTGGGTGAGGCCACTGGATTTTGGAGACTGATTAAGTAAAGGCATGTCTGGATGGCTGAAGGCGAAACCAATGGCTCCATTGCATTTTCATTTTATAGCACAGATATGGACAGGGATGCACCTCTGGCTAAGACACATCCCTCAGAACAGAGTCCACATTCCCAGAGGTGATTCCTACATCCACCCTTTCCTCTCCTTCCTTTTGATCCATTGCTGAAATGAGAAGACTGACACTGGTCACCTCCACCCAGCTCTGTCTGACTCTATTCTGGGAGACATATTCCTAATTTGAGTACAAATTGCCAATTTCCATCCATCCTCCAGCACAGTTTCAGCTTGTTCCTCCAAAGCATCCAACAATTCCCCACTTACTCCAGAGCTTCCCCCTACTGTTACTTTGCATGGGGCATGTCTCCCAACCAGCCCATTCTATATCATATTACAACTATTGCCCGATACCAGGTATCAGGCCTAGAATCACAGAATCACAAATATTGGAAAAGACCTCCAAGATCATCCAAGTCCAACCACCCAACTACTATCAATAATTCCCCACTAAACTACATCCTCTAGTACAACATCTAAATGTTTCTTGAACACCTCCAGGGATGGCAACCCCACCACCTCTCCAGGAAGCCCATTCTAGCACCTGACCATTCTTTCTGAGAAGTTTTTCCTAATTCCTTGCAAGAGGTTGTACTAAAAATATATTAAAGTGTATTAAAAGCCATTTCTTTTTGCCCCCAACAAATGGAATGCATATCACAGAGAGCAGAATTCATACCTTAGGAGATCCATAGGCTGTGCTCTGTCTTCTCAGCTGCTTTCTCAACACAGGAGAGCTCAGATCCCTCTCAGGCATCTACCAGCAGGTTGTGAGGCCACATCTCATGTTGCCTAATCACTAAGTAACCTCAGCTGCTGTAGGGAGCTCAAGACTTTCAGCATAAGCTTGAGGTCTCTTTCCGCTACAGCTGTCCTTCAACACTGGGATGTTGCTAGTTGGTGCTGCAAATAACCTTCCCACGCAGCTGAACTTCTGTGTCCCCTCTGCCTGTTTCTTGTCTGCAGGTCTCAGGGCGGAAATCATAGCACTTCATTTCATGTTGTGTGATGCTGCTGTGAATTGAGAGCAACTCCTTGTGCTTTCATGGAGCTACCTCACATTAACATGGGTGTGATTAGGTGCTAAGGGGGTGCAACAAAAGGGTGGAGGAATCTACAGCTGGTGGGCCAGAGCTTACAGGGAAGCAAATGAGAAGTAGTTATGCTGAACCTTAGGGGGTAGCACTCAATGAAACCAGCATGTGGTTGAAATGGGGCCATATCCTAACATGAGAATGTTAACTCTGCATCATGGCCTCCTAGATCCCCTGTCTGTAAGGGGTCTGGGATGAAGGATGTTGGTACTGAGTATTGTTGCACACTGGCTGAAGTCCTCTGGCAGTTCAGTGATAACACTGCTTACACAGGCAGTAAAACACTGGTGGTGAATCAGGAAAGCTAGGTACTGTTGTCTAAGCCACTCCAGGCTCCTTCTGTGAGGCTAGGATTTATCTTCCCAAGCCTAACCACACAGAAAGGAGCAGCTAAAGCCAACCTAGCCATTCTCACTCCCCTTAATACCTTATAGAGACGATATTGAACAATGGAGTACGAACAAAGGGTGCTTCTACAAAGGACAAGTTGTCTTATTTTAAAGATATGTCAAAAATTTCCTAGCCATCTCTGAAGGGGCTCAGCTCTCCCCTTTAGCTAGAGGAAAGCTAAGGAAATTATCTCGGTCTTTGGTTTTAGGCTGTGCTTTTACTAGCAAATTAGGGAGTCTCAGAGCACCACTGCCTACTCTGTTAAATACTCAACACAGACCACAGCATGATTTCAGATTGCTCAGCTGGCACTAACACAGGCTATTCCTGTGCATAACTGGGGAGCTAGCACTGACTGGGGACATTCCCAAAGGTAGTGTATGTGCATCACCCTAATAAGGAGGTTAACATTTTGGTTGGGTCCTTACCAGGGCAGGCCTTGATAATATTTAGATAGGAGAAACAGCACCCTGGTTATTTTATGTGATCCTATGGCTGATGCTGAGCCTTCCACCATGTAACGCTATAATGCAATAGAAAGCACTGCAGTAATAGCAAGGTGGCAAAGTCCTAGGCTGCAGCAAATGAGAATAAGTCCAAATGCAGCAGCCATGGACTCAGAAACAAATAAAAGAATCTACTTACCTTTGAAAGGCCTCAGGTAGGCAGAAACCTCCAGCAAGATACCCTTACCTCCACTGCCAACCCTTAAGTAAGTGAGTTCTGGGAAATGCTGGATCTTGGCTCCACCCCTTTCAGTCACTCAGGTGCACTGCATCAATGCTGTGAGCAGGGCTGTGCATAGATTAGATGGGGTGGTGGCCTTCAGTTCCACAAAAATAACATTAGCAGTGATTTAGATGATGATGATGATGGTGATGATGATGATGATGATGATGATACGGAGTGGGTGTGATTTATTTCTCTTCTTACCTCCCTGGATGTAGTGCCAGGTTCAGTGCTAAGTGCTACAGATCTGGTGTTGAACAGGATTGTACTGCACTGCACACGCTGAACAAAAGCTGTACCTGAGCCTGTCTGACACTCGTGTATCACTGCAGTGTTGAAAACACATATTTGGTCTCTTCCTTGTTGTCCTGCTGAGAAAGGTGTGCAAAGTTACATGCTATTTGTCACACAGTTTCTCTTTTACAATTGCACAAAGGGTGTAGGCTTTGCTTCAGTGTATGAACCAACATTTGCAAAGTCTGATGGGGTACTTAGGAAAAATTGCACAGTGATAACTCATTCCCATTTATCCTATGGACCCTGAAGGATTTACCTGTCTAGGTGGGGAGAGGATGCGACCAGACAATTCTTAGTCTTGTTCCTATAAGACCATTCCTGTGACATGACTCATCTGTGGACATCAAGCTTGGAGAAAGCCTAGGAGGTGAGATCCGTGGCATCAGGCTCTTACATCCCCATGTAATTAAGATCTTTCAGATATTTCCCATCAAAAAGAATCAAGGGAATGGAGCACTTCACAGCCACATCAGTTTGCTCAGCACTGCTTTGCGTCAGTTCCCCAGTGGGCTTGGCTGTGCTTTTGCCACGTGTTGCTGTGGGTTTTCCTCAACAACCAAATATCTCCACTCCAACAATCTCATCTCCCAGGGATCAACCTATTGCTACAGACATTTCTCCCAAAAGACACCCATCTCTCTCCAAGTCGTTACTGTCACTTTGGAGGGAATTAACAGCAGCATCTGTTCGTTAGGATTTTGCAGAGAATATCGGATGTTAGATAATTAAGCTTTCCAATTCCCTTCGGGGAGGAATTGCCATTCGTGTACAGCAGACAGGTTAGCCAGAGCTCACTGAGGGTAAAGGGCTTGGAAGAGGCTGTGTAATGATTTGATGGCAGAAGAAAGACTGTAATTGTGGAGTCCTGATTCATGCCATTCATAATTACCATCTGCCATTAATGTGTCTCAAATTGCAGGATTAAGAAATAGTTCTCCATTCCCCTTCAGACTTAAAACCTATGTAACCCTCACACCTGATTTTTAGGAATATTCCCTGATTTTGTAGATGACTTTTTGTAATTTGGCAATCAGCAATAAGAAACTGAACAATCTGAACTGCTCTCTCTGTCTAGGTTTCTCATGACATCTTCTTCACCAAAAAAGCACGTTTCTGAAAGGATTTTTCTGTGAAACCTTTTTTTCTTTTTGTGGAATGGTTCTCTTTTCTGCTATGGTTTTGCTTAACTGAAAACAGTAATCTATCACTTTTAGATGATGATTGAAAATTCTCATACTTCTAGTCCATAAAAATTTTGCACCCGAATATGTTTAATGCTAAATACAAAGGCAGAGAATTCTCTGCTTTCAGTATATTTTAAAAATCTGGAAGGAGAATTCTAAAATATCATGAAACAAAAGACATCTTTCTGTTTTAAATAATGCAAAACGATAGTAAGGCAGAAATATGTGAATTCCTTGACAACACATCGATGGTTGATATTGCTTTTGGTTACTGCTTCACTGACTGGAAGGGGATCATGTGATGGAAACCCCATCTCTTCCCACCTCTATTACTGTGATACTATGTTTTGAAACACTACAGAGCTTTAAAGTTAGGATATTATTATTATCATTGATTTCTTCCTGCCACCCTCGCATATTTCCCATTCAACACAGCACATGGTAGGAGTGTTATCCAGTATCAGAAAATGGTCCCATCAGAGCTGTTGGGGTGAATTATTTCACCTCAAACAGTTTATGAGATAGATGAAGTAGATGTCCCAGTAATACCTTTATCTCTATTACCTACAAACAGAGTTCAGTTCTCTTAAACTGAGACAAGGGGAGGTCTTAAACTTAGACAGTGTAGGTTTAGGTTGGATATTAGGAGGAAGTTTTTCCCCCAGAGGGTGGTGACGCACTGAACAGGTTGCCCAAGGAGGCTGTGGATGCCCCATCCCTGCAGGCATTCAAGGCCAGGCTGGATGTGGCTCTGGGCAGCCTGGGCTGCTGGTTGGCGACCCTGCAGACAGCAGGGGGTTGAAACCAGATGATCACTGTGGTCCTTTACAACTCAGGCCATTCTATGATTCTATGATTCTCAAGGCAGTGCCTGCATTATAGACATTAGAGGTGAGATACAGCCCACCTACCTTTAGGTGTCTCCATTGAGACTCAATGACACTTCCAAGTTTGGGGAGATAAATAATGTACTGAGCTTCTGGACTTCCTTCACACCCTCACTGGTACAGAAACTGGTCAAAGACTTGCATATAGTGGGGTAAGGAGCAATAGACTCAGATAAACGATGTGACTGCAAAATAACATTCCTGTAACACTTATGGCTTTATCTATTTCTAAGAACTGAGATTGTTTATTAAACAAGCAAAATTCAGGGTTGGACATTTAGTTTTTCATTATGTTCTCTTTACTCTACTAAAACTACATAAGCCTCCAAACTGTTAGAAATGGATCAATAGTATGAAACCTAACTTAACAAAGAAGCCCTTAATTTCATCTAACAAAAAGAAAAAAAGTATAGTGCATGACACAAAAAAATCAGATTTTCTATTTTGTATGAACGTTCTGTGAGACAATGGGTATTGCCATGAAAACTATTATTTTAAAAAATATATATGCATCACTTCCTTTAACAAAACCAATTTCACTCTGGCAGGCCAGTCATCACTTTTACTTTTCCTTTATATATGTGGTTCATTAAAGAGGAAAGAAAAGTGGAAATGTTGTGTAAAATGAATATTCTTTAAGTTTGTTTAGGGGAACCTAAGCCAACCCTTGAATTTTCTACAGGTTCCCTCTACTTTTCCTCAGAAGGATGTTTTCTGCGAGGAAATCATCAATGGAAAATGTTTGGCCAGCTGTACTCTTATCTTCAGATCTGGAAACACATGCAATACATGGAAATCCCCACCTCACTTGAAGTTTCAAGGGGGTGACTGGATTTTGTGCTCATGCTTCTTTCGATATGAGTGTTTCAGCACTGACTTTTGTTTGCTATCCATCCACTCCAGTTCAAAGAAAAACGTGTAAAAAATTCCCCCTTTTCCATTACAGTGCATGATCACTGTGCAGGAAACTGTGATGGTTGAGCCTGTTTTGTTGTAGTCCTCTGAAGAAGTCAGAGAATGTTGGACAGGGAATTAAAAAAGGGAGATTAACTTCCAGCCAGCAGGAAATAGCAGAGACTTTCTGGATATACCTCGATATGGACTGCTCACCAGATCTCAGGCATTTGCACTGTTCTTAACATAAGCGTTGGTCTGGCTTTCACTTGAGTCTGCTAGCACAGCCCCAAGTGATCCCCCGGGAGTTAGCATGACACAAGGACCATTCCTGGTAGGTTGTTTCTATACAATCACTTTGTTCTGGAGAGACTTTAGCTCTAGGGACTGGACCACACCAAGACAGCTGGCCATCAAGGCAGAGTATGGGCCTCACGACAGGTTACTCTCTCTGAAAACAATTAGTTCATTCACCAGAGTGGTTTTCTTTCCCTGAGGTAAGTGACAACTGCATCTTTGAACCACAGAAGAAAATGTCAGAAAGGCATTGTCCTTTGATGAATGTTGTCTCATCAGAATGCTTGCTCAACCGCTTTATTGTCAAAATCCTCTAGGCAGAGCTTACTGTGCTACCTTGGAGGATCCTTGAGCAAGATCTGGTTAAACAGTTCTTTGGAAACAGCAGCCTCCCATCCTTTCTCCTGCTCAGGTAGGAACTGCGGGAAACAAAATGATAATAATAAAGGGAAAGAGGAGGTTAAGTTGTTTTTTCCAACTGAACAGCCGCTCAACTCATCAAGGTCCTGAGTAATCTGCTATAGCTGGTCCTGATTTGAGCAGGGGAAGTACCAAAATAGCGCGTGTTGATAGCTGGAGGACTCTTGCAGGCTTATTTGGGCTTGTATTCACTCACCTTTGAGCACAGTTAAAGATCCTAAATAGCTATTTTAGCTGACAGGTCACCGTTCGGAGTTTGTGGAAAGCCAGCCACTTCTGGAGAGTCAGTAAGATCTCAAAGCAGGAGGATCACACTGGGAAGTGCCTGTCTCTCTTCACTGGATGAATTCAGACCTCTGGGGCCATTTTAGTCTTTTTCCAAGTCTAAAATCTCCGAAGTTCTTCAAATCTTTTGGGAAGAAGTTGCAGTCCATGAGCCAAGGCTGAGGCTGCTCAAGATGAACATCACATACAATCACTTTCTCAACACGTGCTTCCGATATTTGCACCTCTACCAAGTCATGCTGTGCCATGAAAGAGCAGTGGCAGAGAAGCTATGCCACCTTGGAGGTCCTCATGTCCCCATATCTGCTCCCACTGGAGGGTAGCATGGATGTAGGGGTTGAAAAACTCCATCAGCACATTAGTGCCCTACTGGACACTGATACCCAAAAAAGCAGCACCTTGCTGCTCCTGTGAAGGACACTGAGGATGGAGGATATCATCCTTAAGTGCACAGAGCAGCTGGAGAACCCAGGAAAGTAGTCAGAAAGGCAAAAACCCCATGTAACATGTAGAGATGTTACTGGTGCAGAGTTTGGAGCAGGCTAAGAAGTTGAAAACCAACAGATTCGCTTTCTGATCTTTCTACCACCTCATTTTTCACCTATGAGACTGAAGAGGAGGATGAGATATGGGACTTGCCTTGGATGTACAGTCAGATTTGTCTTTGTTGTACAGAAACCCGTTCTTGTTTGCCATCCAAAACTGTTGATTTTGAATTCCCTCTATCCTCTTTACTGTTTACTTGTTTGGCTTTTGCCAAGCTTTGAGAGTAGGAATTGATTTACCAAAGGGTGGTTATTCCAATTCTTGGTCCAATTCTGGCCTATGTATCACAGAGACACTGTTGTGCAAAATCCTGTCGTTCTTACAGGAGAAGAGCGTTCTTGGAGTGATGGGAGCAGAACGCTTGTAAGATCTGGCTTTTCTTCATACAGTTTGGGTCGGATTCCCACTGCTGGTTTTATTCCATAGCACACCAATGAAATGTTGATGAGACTTTGGGAAAAAAAAAATCACCAGTGTAAATAAAAAAAA
>PPHD01031233.1:0-10118 GCA_002909625.1 Bambusicola thoracicus | reverse complement strand
TCCAACCTTGATAATTCTGTGATTCTGTGAGTAGGCTAACAGAATCTTTCTTATGATAAATAATGGTGAAAATTGAGTACCAGGTTGAACACAGAAACACTTCAGCTAAGGTGCTATCATAGTCAGTTAAAACGTAAAGAAGTTTTTTTATAAGCATTCACAAGAAACTAAGAAGCTGTTTCTCTGCTTTCTTCAAAGCTGTGAAGTTTGCTTGGAGAAAAGGTTGCTTCTCTTTCCTCAGAAATTTAGAGGTTAGACCTGTTTCCTAAGTTTTAAGATCACAGGTCAGTATTCTTGTTTTCTGCTCAATGAATTTTGTAATTCATGTAATCAGAAGTGTGCTGTCTTTCGCAGCCTCTCTTGTAAAAGTCCTTCCAGGTTACCTGGAATACTCTGTGATTGCTGAATATATGACCGGATGCAGTGTATTTGTTCCTTAAGGAACTGTGTCCTTCATGTGTAGCCTGAGTTTCTAATGGGTTGTTCCTGTAGATTCAGGTGAATGAAGCAGTTTCTAAGCTATAAGTTCCAGAGAAAAGCTGGTATGAGTTCTGAGTTGGATCCTATATGAATTAAAATCTAGTTATACTTGAAAGTAGACACAGCAACACTTCCTAAAGGAATCTGGGAGAACCTAGGTGACTGCAGAATGTAGCAGTAAAAGTGTGATGAATATGAGGCTTTAAATTTTAAAATCGTGTCAAAAAACAAACAAGCAAACAAACAAACAAAAAAAGTGCCCCCCCTCCAAAAAAAAAGAAAAGAAAAAAAAAGTTAGCTAAAAAAAATACACAACAAACCCTTTAATTTCTTCTGTGCTTAGTACCTTATAAAAGTGGATAAAAGTGATTGGAGAACGCTGATCAGAAGGATAATTAGTAATGATGCTTTACGGGCTATTATAATTACATGTCTAATTAGAAGGTTTAAATATGGCTTATGTAAATAAATAATGAGGCTCAAGAATACCAGTTTATAATGCAACTAACTGAAATAATGGGTGTAGCAAAACTCTGCATGCTATTAACAGTGATGAGAATTGAATTTAATATACCCTCTTAATTTGTATGTGATAGGTTTAGGGGAAAGAAAAATTTTTCCAGATAGTTTTATTTTTTAAATGTCTCCATGCCTTTAATCACTAATATTCCATTATATTTGACTGCTCAGTTCTGCAGATATGTGCATTCTCTTTATTTCAGTTAAAAGTGTATAGGTTGATCTGAAAGTAATACCTCCTATGTATTTCCATGGAAACTACAAGAGCAAAATAACACCATTAGATTTGAACAAATTCTCCGCTACAAAACATTGTTTTCTGACCTAATCACCACCATTAGTTATGCATTTTCAATGGCAGTGAACAAGGGCCTGCATGCTGTGTTTGTAACAATCTGCAGCTGTGGAGGTGACCCACTGTCACCGTCACCACTTCTGAAATGCCCCACCCAGCACCTCCCTGTGATCACATCTACTGTTTGGTCTCCATAAATGTTTAACAAGCATCAGTGAATGTCAATAAGTGCCACTGTTTTCTGCATGGAGGAATTCAATGACACCATTGCCCCATCCACACTTCCATGTCAGACACCATGTTGTCAGACCACGCTCCTGGTGTCATTTGTGGCATAGCAATAGAAGGTGATGGAATATTAGTGGGATTGTTAATTTCTACTGCCATACTATCAATATCTACCTCTGATGGCGTGGTCCAGCATAATACCAAAGGCATTACTTTTGGAGCAGCCCTTGTAGAAAGGAAGTCACCCCAAAGTAAGAATCTCAAGTTGTTCTTCAAACTTCAGACGTTCAATATATTTTCCTCCTATTTCTTATATTTGTTCAACTTGAAGTGTAGTGTTCTTGCAAAGGCCAGAAGCAGTGATAGTGATTAACTACAAAGGAGGCTATTTTTGTTGTACTCCATTCAGTGGTGGAGCAGGAAGCTATGCGGTCCTCTTAAGGAAGTGTCAAGTATGGCTGTAGAGATTCAAGTGGTGTGCAAAAAAGTGAAGTGTTTTTCCTTCTTCTTTTTACTCATCTCAACTAAACGGAGACTCTGTAACTTCTGAGCTACATCCTTTCTCCAGCCCCTTTTTGACATTTTTGTTGCATCTGCAGACAAGAGCTGTGTATGTCTTTAGGAGGGTGTATTAAAGCATGATCTGGAGTATGCTCTCGTTATTAAACTGAATAGCAGAGAATGCTTGTTTTTGCCCTTGTCTTTGTAGCATATCCCTAGGACTTGTTTCCCAGGTATGGAAAACCTTTATTTTGAAATAGTTCTACTCTAGATGCACTTTTAGCTAATGACTTCAGCTGATGAACTTGCTATTTTTTTTTCTTTTTTCTTTTTTTTGACTTGCTGAGGGCCCTTTCTTTTGCATAAAAGGGCAATTAGTTTTTTGCTGAGACATGCTGCAGTAAATTTCTGAGCAGGAATATGCTATTTGCACTTTTTTCTCCTGTGCTGTAACTGGCTTGTAAATGCCTCAATTCTGTTGTGCAAGATTTACTCTGTTTTGACCCTTTTAGACTTGACTTTACTTCTGGGCTGCATTTGCAAATGCAATGAAAGTTGCTGATATTTTTAAGAGTGTTCCTCACAGATGTGTGTCTAGACCAGTTGTCTGTTTATCTGGCAAAGAACAAGAACCAAAATAAGAAGATACTTGAGCAAGGTAGGCATAGGTGTTTGAGATATGTTACTGACATGTTACCATGACTTTTTTACAATTAGCTGTCTTAACTCTGTTTGTGGAAAACCAGGAATCTTGCAGTGGTGTGGGAGATGAACAGATGATTTTAGAACTACAAACAAAAATATATCTACTGATGCAGAGCTCAACTCAATCCATGATTTTTAGTTCCTTTAGTTACCTTTGTCTGTTAATTATTTTTTTCAGTGGAAGGCCTTAACCAACCACCCAAAATGGGAAAGACCACATTAGGTAAATGGGTGCTAATCACAGTGTTTGTGGTACGCCATTCAAGGAAGCTGGGACTGGTATAAAATATGGCAAAGTAAAGCTTCAGTACAGAAGAATCTATGGGTATGGAAGCTACACAGAAAACTCTTTCCTAACATGAAGAATATAAATAGTGTTAATGGCATGCTAATTTCTTCTTTTACTGTTTCTCTTCTATAATCTGAACTACTTCAGTCACCTCTTTCCTCCCCCTTCCTCCCTATGTTACTTTGTTCTCCAACATTTTTCACTGAGTTCATAATGAATTTATGAACTCACAGTCTTAATTTTGGATTCCTGCTCTCATACTGAACAACACATGGAAAGTAATAAAGTCTTTGTGTACCAGACTGAAAAATGTAATTTGTTGTATGCAGACGGTGCTGTAGGTTGCAAGCTTGAATGGGACTAATATGAAAGATATGGCTATGAGGACTGTAGGGCTAGTTGGCCACTTCAAGTGAGTCAGCTTTTTCCCTTTTCAAGTCTGTTGTCAGTAATAAGGTTGCTGTCTTTGGAACAGACTATACACAGTCCAAGCAATGAAATGAAAATAGTACTATCTTCTGATAAAGGAAGGGCAGCTTCTTCCTCTTAAACAGTTATGCAAACACTATTTTCTTGTCTTTTTCATTTTCTTTCAATTTACATATTAAATAAATAGTCAGTTGCTATTTAAATGGCAAGGGCAATTTCTTGACTCTCATAATCAAAATTCCCATAATCTCTGGTCACTCTGAAAGTAAAGTCTCTTATTTATTCCCATGGAAACTACAACAGATACTAAAAGCACAATAACACTGTTAGACAGAGGAAATTCTGAGCTACAAAATGCTCTTTTTTGACACAGTCACCACCATTAGCTATGTGTTTTTACCAGCCATGAGCAAAAGCCTGCATGATGCACTTGTAAAAATCTGTACCAGAGGACGTGACCCACTGTTGCTGTTGCCACTGTTGAAATGAACCACCCACCACTTCACTGTTCTCACATCTACTGTTTGGTCTCCATCAACATTCAGCAAATGTCAGTGAATGTCTGTGGGTGCCATTTCTTCCTCCTGGAGGAGATAAATGACATACCTGTGCTCCATCCGCAATTCCATGTCAAACACCATTTTGTCAAGCTACCCCTCTGCTGCCATCTGTCTCATAACAGCAAAGTGTAATGGAATACTGATTAGAACGTTCAGCTTCTACTGCCACTCCACCACCATCTGCCTCTGATGTTGTGGGTGAACATGTTAAAACAGGAGGCATTACTTTTGGAGCAGTCCTCATATCCAGTATAGAGTTGTCACTCTATAAATACATCTTTTTCTCTTCCTATGCACTCCCTTTCCTACTCTAACTTGTTTTATTCTGTTTTCACTTGTTTTTAGACAATTTGTACGCTTAACTCTCA
The DNA here is from genome assembly GCA_002909625.1 of Bambusicola thoracicus. Classification (NCBI taxonomy): domain Eukaryota; kingdom Metazoa; phylum Chordata; class Aves; order Galliformes; family Phasianidae; genus Bambusicola; species Bambusicola thoracicus. The sequence continues at coordinate 5,744 of PPHD01031233.1, read as the reverse complement.
TCTGTTGTTCAATTTATATCAATCAGTGTCAATTTTGTTTGGTTCACTAACTCAGCTTTGTGCCTTATATTTACTTTTCACTTTCTCAACATTATTGCTATTCTTTATATGAAAAAGAAGAAGATGGAGTAAAAGGCAGTGGAAGGAAGAGGAAAGTGTGCCATCTTTCTCTTCTACTTGAATCTCTCTGCCAGCTGGCTGCTGGCATGATTGGTTTGGAAAATCAGTGGAGTTTCCTTCACTAGGACAAAATGTTTATTTGGGGAAACAGCTAATATAATATTCGAACAATTGTTTCGTGAAGATCAAATTCATCAAGAGGTTACTTTTTATATATAACAAACCATTGTAAAGTATTATTTCCTAATGTTATATCTGAATAGCATATAACAAGAGTGGAAGGATGAATTCTCAGCCTGAGAACCATGATCCTGCAGTATGCTTTATACATATGCAAATGCAGAAATTCAGTTTGGAGCATAAATTTGAAAACATTCAACTCATATAACTTCTGAATATTAAACAGTCACAGTATAAGAGTATTTCTCTTATATTTCTATACTCACAGTATAGAGTATTTCTAAGGGGCCACATAGATTAATATGTTAGGAACAGATGAGGTCAGTCTTTCCAAATAGATGTTTCAAAAATGTGTGTGATAGAATCTAACTGTGATTAAAGTATCCTCAGATATCATCACATACCCAGCATTCAGAAATTATCACAGATGGTTTAAAGGCAAGAGGGATTCTTATCTTGTCTCTTTTTGCAGAATCAATGGATTTTTCATTCAGACATCTCTCAGAAGTACCAGTATATATTAGCAAGAATCAGATATTGTGTGATTAAAAAAAAATAAGTTTGAATGTTTTTCTTTTTGCTATGTTGATTGATTTTTTTTTTTAAATGGGAAATTCAGTGAAGTTCTTAACAAGCTTACAACGTAGTACCACATCACGAAAAACACCGCCACACTTTTTAAACTCTGATTCCAATTGGAAGATGATCTTTAATTCTGCATACCCAATAGCAGGAAGGAATAGAAAAGGAATTCTTTGCTGGTTGTGTGCAGGCAATTTCATTTTATTTGTGCTTCTTGAAAAAAAAAAAGGATCAAATGGCATAGCAATCCATCCCTAGAATATATTAGTGCTAATAATGGCCTACATGGTATACAAAATAGAGTGATAAATTAAAATGCTGTATGTGTTTGTTATAGTGAGAGAACATGTATCTGTTAAAGTGAAGTAACTTACAATACAGAGAGATTTCAGATGTTTATAGTGGAGAAAATAGGAGACTTCTGAATTTATTAGTATATGGAGATTGCATGAGTAGATTAACATCAGTCCAGACCTTTGAAAGTGTAAAATTTAGCCATTATCTCCTCTACCTTCTATCAACACTTGGATAAAAGGGGAAGGAACAGAGCTGAGCCTCTATACTGTTTTGCAAAGACTTGTATAGAGTCATGTGAGTAAAACAGTTTCAAAATACAGGGCAGAGGAAGGGCTTGGTGGAGAGATGATCTTGTATTTGAAAAGGCCAGTGTCAGTTTTACTAACTATGGAGCACTCTGTAGTTCTCTGTGCATGCGGCCTCATCTACACTCCATTGGGTATGCAAATGACATAACAACCCTTATTTGGAGAACAGATTTTTCTTCCTGAATTTCTTTAGCATTAGTGGTTCTTTCACAAGCAGGAATTCTCTTATCTGAACCTTATAAAATGTTAAACTACATTAAATCCATGAGTGACAGGTGGCAGACTGAGTTGGAGAAGGGCACAGCAGCACATAGAAAAAGAGACGTTCTGAGAGCTTTCGCCCTGGTTGCTAAGGAAACTGTTCCTTTTCTGTATGTTCAAAGTATCGTTTCTAGCTAGACTGGCATCTAGACATTTACTGGCAGACACACCATCATTTTCAACTTACCTCTCTCTGTATACCCTTGGCTGCTTTCTATGGGGAAAAAAATAAAATTAAAAAAAAGATGGGAAAGAAAGCAGACAGCAAAAGTTACTTGGTTTTCAATTTTTTATTTGGGGTGTGATCTCACTGTAGGGGATCTTTTCTACCACTTCAGTGAGTGCTGTCAGTGGCTGCCAGCATCATTTATTTGACCTCTACATAAACCATCTTCTACAATATATTGCATCATATTAAGAGATAAATTATTACAGTAGACACAAATATTGCATAAAAGTTGAGTCTTAAGCCTGCTTCCCTCTCTACTTTATATATATATGTATGCAAGCTCTGTCTAAGTCCATTGGAGCTATTCATCAACTTCAACTTTCAGAAATCTGATCATTCATCAACTTTAACTTTTGTTCACCAATTTAAGATCTAGCTTGCAAAACTTTTAAATGGCTCGGGTTACCAAATCTAAAGCCTGCAGATGGAATTGTCTAATAATGTCAGGGGCTCAATATTGCGTACTACCGAAGAGAACCACCATCTCTACAGAATCGTGCCATGAGGTCTGTGTCACTGCTGTGTTCTACCTGAACTCCATTTTATGATGCTGAACTCCTTCTTAATTTGTTCAAATCAGCTCACATTTTGCATCATAAGCTATTTGGATGCGATTTTTTTTTTTCCTTTTTCTCCTTATTCTTTAGAAGTTTGTTTGTTTTAATATTTGAAATGAAAGTTTTCCAGAGTTATGTATTTAGCTTTTCATACTGAATAAGCACATTATAAATGCAGTGATTGGCAGTGGCTAGTAGTTTTTCATGAATTTTCAGCGCACTGCTGAACCCTCTGAGGTAAATGGCAGAACTCCAGAGAACAATATTTACTATCCAACTGCAATTAAATGTTAATGCTTTTGGCTGGGATTTATGCAAGGAGAATTCCTTGGATTTCTCTGAAAAGCTCCGTCTTTACAAATATTATTGAATATTTCTTTAGCTATTGGAAGTAGTATGTTTAAAGGAGACAGCAAGATTTAAACAGAAATTCGAACCTCTTTCAGGTCTCATGATTCTTGTTTTCATTTGAAATAACTGTCAGAGCTGGGCCTGTAGTTTTAAAGAATCCTAAAGTAACTTTTTTGTATGTGTATGCAGCCATGTTCATATGAACATGTACTTAGTTGTTTTTGTTGTTGTTGCTTAGGTAGAGAATTTAGACTCAGGCTGGAAATTTTTAGGTATTTGCTATTGGCAATAAACAATGAGTTATGAAGCCCAACATTTATTGGAAATGTAAATTGCTTCAGCGAACCTTCCTGTGAAAGTATTTCATGACAGGAAAGACAGAAAACTGAGAGTGATTTCAGAAGTGTGCGCTGCCCATAGCCGAGTGACTGTGGCTGTCTGCTGATATGTAGGAAAACTTGAATGTATTGTAGTGTTCTGGTTCTTTGAAAGAACTGAATAATAGTGTCTCAAAACATAATGACCTCATGAATGACCTGAATGCTTAAGTTTTGTCTCCTGATGGAGCTGTTTGAGCATGAAAGTTTCTAAACAGTCAGTGTTTCTAGAATGGTAGTTTTTACTGTTTTGATGTTAATGCTAACATTAATAATTCCGAGATTTAACTCAATTTAGCACTCTGAACACCACTTGCCACAGTGTAGTGGCAATTTTATGCTGCTTAGAGCACTTGCTAGGTTCTCTGAAACTGGAGTCCAGCTCCTGCTCTGAAGACTGACCCAGTGTGAAGGCAAGGACTACTTCAACAGGGCATACTGAAGAAGTTCTCCCTGAAAAGCTCCGAGGAGAGAATCCAGGGTTAAGGGCATGTACTCTCTTTTTTCTAAATCAACATAAGTGGTGACAGATGTTCTACCTTGCTGATTACTGACAGAGAATAGTCTGCTTTCTGTTAACTGTGACAAGTTCATTTTATTGTTCTGAGCTGGGATTTATATCTAGATGAAAATTCATAAATGGGGAGTAAGATGATATGTAGACTTGTCCTTTGCATTTCTAATTTGATAGTTCAGACTAACTTCTTCATGGCTATCATTTTTGTACATCTACAGATCAGGGATAATTTCTTATCTCCCAGGTCTGTTTATGCAAACTCTCCATGTCTTGAAACAAGCTTTAACATTTAATGCTTGCCACTGGTCTTCTTCAACTAATGGAAGAAAGTCTGGGTACCTGTCCAGAGAGAGAGTGCACATACCATCATGAACTCAAACTGTTTAGTGTTTGGGTCTTTGGAGACCGTGATTGTGGATCTCACTGTTAGAGAACAATTGCAGTTTACGTGGAGCTTAACTTCTCATCTCTGCTTTGTCAGGATGCATAACACAAATTCAAGACAGTGGCAGACCATTTAGACACTGTAATAACTAACTTTATAGTACATTTATGGATTTATTGTTAAATCAGTTAAGTGCTTTTGGAAATGCCACTTCATATTTCAAATCCTTCCAAAATTACATTCTCATGACATTTCATGGAGTTAGTAACATTTACAGATTTATAAAGCTTGAAGAACTTTAACTTTACAAATGAAAAGTCTTCTTTCACTGTTCTGTATACATATACAGAGAAAAATATATTTTCCTTTTAAAAACTTGCATGTGTGGGGCCTACGTGTTTTCAAACTTCCAATGATTCTTTCTGATGCTTGTTTTGAATTTGGAGTACTCCACAATATCACTAAAGGGAAGGAAGAAATCTACAAGGAGTGATGCTCATTCTCTCCTGCTTCTGTATTTTGCAGAATATTAATTAAGATAGCATTTTAAATATTTACCATGATAAACTGTGCTACATCTTGTAAATTGCACCTAATAAATAGAGCAAAAGACAAAACCTGAGTATGAAAAAAATCCCAAACAGCTGTATTTAGAACTAGGCAGAACATGTAAGTGGTTCATAAATTGTAAGTAGTTTATAATAGGAAGTAGTTAATCATGCTTAATTAATAGTTCATGTATGGAACTAAATCAAATAACTGTATTGTTCACCACAGATGTAAATTATATTTACCAATGAAATTGTTATAAGCAGACTATTTTGTCCAGTTCTCTTCATTTAGCTTCTTATTTAAACACAATTTAATAATGAAGCCTAATTGTGTGCTGTACATTTTCCAGTATCCCAGTGGTTCCTGGAAAGTAAATAATCTCATCACCATATTATGAAAAATGTTTTTGATCCAATTTAATACACTAGAAGGAAGAAAACATTGTCATTGTGACTAAGGATAAATGAGAAGGTTATAGATTGTTAGTTACATAAAATTGTGTGTAAATACAATAATATTGTTTTTGAGACCTGAATTAGTATCTATATGCATAAGATGAAATTTCAGAAGAGAATTAATTATTTGTGAAAATTGTTGCAGAAGAACAGACATGGAAATTTGACTTTTCATGGAAGCCTCTTTTCCGTGAGTATTCATCAAACAACATACATTCTACTTTTCACTCATTCACTCATTTAATAGCTGATGCAGGTGAAAGTAAACTCAGAAATTTTGTTATTAGACTGATGCACTGGGTTATACCTTTTTTTGTCAGTACCTTCAATGAAAGCATACTTTCATAGACTGTTGACTGTGCCTACAGTTCAAAGCCTCTTCCATGCTGCATGCTTGTCACAAGCTAAATGAATGCAGCACAAGTGATCTACTGTAACGCATTGGTATAGAACTGTAGAATCATAGAATCACCAAGGTTGGAAAAGACCCACAGGATCACCCAGTCCAACCATCCAGCCATCACCAATAGTTCTCACTAAATCCTTGAACACCTCCAGGGTCAGTGACTCCAC
>PPHD01031232.1:0-10118 GCA_002909625.1 Bambusicola thoracicus | reverse complement strand
ATATTTACAGACGGATTCATCTAGAAACATTGAGGATCTGTTCTTTACTGCACATGGACTAGTGCTTAAGAGTGCCCATTCAGAATGCTGCTTGTTATATCCAGACTAATCTAGGCTTATATATACAAATACACATTAACGTCAAAAGGTAAACAAAATAGATAGTAACTGAATGACTACAGTAACATCACAGCTAAGGTATTTTCCAAACAGTTGAGTATCGTCAGTCCATTTCTAAAACCTAAGGAAAAGAATGGCATCCTTTCTGGCAAAACATTGTCTTTTCATCTCACTTCTTAAGAGTAATTTAACTACAGTTGTTTTCTTAATTTTCTATCAAAAAAACTTAACGTTTTCATTTGTTTCTCACTAAAAATGAGAATAAATACAAAAGCGAGAGATCTGAGTAGCTGGTGTAGAGAACAAAAGAGAAATGACGGGGTAAAAAAACAATTAATTGGGATAAGGAAGGAAGTCTCCAATTTAGCTCTAAATATGGGCGTTAAATGTATTTGAGTTATTTAAAATTGAGAAATATTCAAATTTACATGACATACATGATAATAAGGACATAAATTTATGTGTCAATGAAACACAAAGTAAAGAGGTGCAAATTTACTGTCTCTTTATGATTACACGATACAAAAAAAACAACCCCCCAAAAAAACTCACCCACCCGGGCTTTTAGAATACAGTTAATCACCAGTAATTTGTAATCACTATTTTAAAATGTAACAATGCATTCCTTCCATTTGCTTTCTTCTCACTGTATTCCTACCAACAAGAAAAGAGAAACTCCAATCTAGTCTAAAAAAGTTTCATCCTTTCGTTGTATATATCCATTGTCGACTTCATCTGAATGAAAAACATGCTTAATGTATGAAATGAGAGTAGAATGAGTAAATACTTGCAGAAATGTCCATGCGCTCAAGGTTCAAATGTATAAACAGCTGAAGTTTAAACTTGCAGTGTCATACTTAAACAAGAGATTTTTCACATTATAAAAGCTCCTTACACTGAAGCCCAAAGCTATAGCATTCCTTTTACATACTAGGGCAATCATGACACTGTGAGAACATCTGAACAATAAACACTTAAATCAATAGGTAGCATTTTTGCTAAATTAGAAAATGACTCATTCAGACCAATACCTTTCCTCGCTGTTCTCCATATGATTAGGGAAAGCATCAAAGCCAAGCAGCAACTTTATAGCATCAAGGTAGCCATTGTTACAGAGCCAGTGTAAAGCGGTTCTTCCCTGTAGACAATAGACAGAAAAAAAGAAATAATGATACTATTCCCAATCTCTATCACACCACAGTAACAGTTGCAAATCATATTGCAACTTGATGCTTTTCTGGACACAAAGGACAAACTGATTCTTCTAAAACAACTCCCTTGTTAAAATGAAAGAGCACATCACTTAAAAATGAAATCAGATATCTTTTTCTTTTTAAACTACATTAGAACACTAGTGTTTTTATGAAGTGGCTGCAAAATAGTATTAGGAAACTAGTTCTAGAGTGGATTTCTGTGCAGCCATGCTGCCCTTGCTCTGAAGAGGCCCTTAACAACTTTTGTCACTCAGTTTTCTAGGCTGATCCAAAATACTGCAACAGGACAGAGAATAATTAAGGAGATCAACCTCTGATGAAGTTTGAGGAAAGCTTAGCAGCTCAGACAAACGCAGAATGACTCCAGAAGTCCTTCCAAAAGGAACTTGATTTCAGAAGTCTCATTTCACTCACATGAAGCAGAACTCCAGCTCACAATACTCAGTACTCTGGCCAAACTCTGTACAGCCAGCTCCTGGCTGGTATCTGCACTATGAATACTTAAAATGTCTGTTAATATCAACAAAACACAGGTATTCCACTTCACTTCAAGGGCATGCCTCCTATATCTGCATCTTGCTGTTTTAAACTCCCAATTTAACAAACAGAAAACTGGGTACTGCATAAAAACACGAAGAAGTTCTGAGTTCGGTGCTAACAAGCTGCACCTTGAACTCCAAGTGCTGAAGATTATGCTGCAGTATCTCCGTGTGAAATAAGGAGGCCTGAAGCTGATGTCACCTATATTCAAGCTGATGCCATATGAAGCTGGTAGCAGGTTTAGAAAATGTTCACAGTATACTCTGGAGAGCCCATAATAAATAACACTTTTCCATTACCTAGAATTATTCATGCCCTACAATGAATAGCTAGAGAAAAATTTAACAATTTGTGTGAAATTATTTTGACTCATGAAGTTCTATTGACTTCAGAGAAATTATGTCAAATAACAAAGAAATCTGTTATATGTTGCACAATTATTCTGGCTCCTAATTTCACTTATTGTTTGAAAAATGACACAAAAGAACATTTAAACAAACCAGTGTTCTTTTTTTTCCCCATCAAGAAGAGCTATATACAGATAAATAATTGAAGAAGTTCTTCTGCAGTCTCACTTGCAATATCTTACTTGTTCTCTCTCTCTAACACATGGTGAAGAAACACACTGTAAACTATAAAATCACATTCCCATATCAATTGTTAATAAAGAACCATGCAAGTTAAAAAACAAGATGTTTAAAATGACTCCTTGTAAGATCACACTTTGATAAGGCAAAGACAAAAACGATAAAGGAAAACGATGAGTCTTCATTTCATGCTGAATATTACACCGTTATTTTTTCATTCAAGAGTTTGGATGCGAAGACGGGGAAAATTATGCCAGGATGCATTTCCTTTCACGATAAACAGCAGAAAAGATGTTTCAGTGTCCCAGAAAACAGGATGACCTTTACGTTTACAGTTATTTTAAACTTAATAAAATTGCCCAGTGAAGGACAACATACCTCCTTATCCTGAATATTTGGATCTGCATTATTTTCCAGTAATACTACCATGCAGTTGATGTAACCTCCATACGCAGCACACTGCAGAGGCGTTCTACCTGCGTAATCCTGCACGTTAGGGTTGATTTTATTTTCTATCAGGATTTGGCACACATCAGCATTTCCTCCCAGGGCCGCCCAGTGAAGGGGTGAATGGCCATCTTGATCAACCAAATCTACTCTTGCTCCTCCTATAACAACAAATACATTTTTGAATTAAGAGAAAGCAAAGAATAGGTTTATATTCAACTACAACAACTTTGGCAAACTGACAATTCAGAGAAGTACTTTAGAATGCAACATCCACGTTATTACCTAAATCAAGTTGAAACGGCAATGAAATAATTTCAGTCAGGGTCAGCTATGTAACAACTTTAGAAAATCCTAAACGTCCTCTCAGATACTTTGGAAACTTCACGTCTGTCAAATAGCCTTGAAAAATCCAGATGTTTACTTGTTTCAGGCCTGTTAATTTTAAGTGAAAATTCCTTAATGACAAAACCACTTTTGAAAATCAGACTTCAGATGTAACCTCTTTTCAGACAAGATCAAATGTTCACATTTCTGAAGAAAGTTTTTTTCTAAATTTTTTTTATTCCAAGCATGCTGAAGCACTTTTATGCAGATAATTTCTTTGTGATAACATACGATGCTGTTGATACCATAAAATATTTAATCAACTGTAACTCAGATTCCAATCACCCCAGCTTATTGTATCCATAAAAACTATATACCACAGGGATTAGGGCTTAGCAGAGCATTAGAATTTGTCCAGCAAATAACAGAGGGAAGCAACCTTCACTAAGAAAGGTTATTGGACAGAAAATGTGTCATTTGTTAGTCTGGATACTTCTCCAGACAATAAATGGGTAAATATCTCAAGCAAGAGGGACTGCTTCCAGTCCATGCAGAACTCTTCTGTGCGGTTAAAATGAAAGAATTTTGCACCTAAGATACCACTGTTACTTCACTACGTTGCAGTTAAGCAGAGCTTCTACAATTATTCAGAACTCTGTACATAGTCTTATTTCTATTTACAAATACCATACTGTTTCTAAAAACCAACTATGGGAAAATATTAATAATTTTGGATTTTGATAACTAGCTTTCTTAAAAATGAACATGAATTTAAATAGCCAAAAAATTTCCAAAGATGACTACAAATGGTTTGTTTCAGAAGAAAGCTTAATTTGATCTCATTCATTGAGAGCAGAACAAAAAGAAAGAAGAAAAACCCCCCAAAGCAATGGCTTGCTGGGGGATGAGGCAGTCGGAGAGATTAGAGCTTACTTGAACAGGCTTGGACAGAAAAGAGCAGTGCAAAGAACTATCCCTGTTTCTAAAGTTTAGATTTAACTCTGACATTCTTTTTGCTCAATGCTCTAAAAAACCTCTTGTTGTTTTCTAATGCTGTTCCACAGAGGGTACTTACAATATTTTTTTAGAGGAGTAATTTTCTACTTCCATTCTTGCTCAGCAATGCTATTAGTTGCACAGCCCTACATAAAGGAACATCAGAAAACTGAACAGTTTTGTAAATTTTTTTAACAGCTGACCTTTAATGAGTGTTTGTATCACTTCTTTGTGTCCCATCTCACAAGCTCGGAAAAGTGGAGTGTGTTTCATGACATCCAAAGCATCCACCTGTGCATTGCGTTCCAACAGCAATTTCACTGTGCTGACGTGGCCAGAAAGTGCAGCAGCATGTAATGCTGAAAGAAAAAAGCAGTAGGAAAACGAGAACACAATACTGTGAGCTCCGGAGGTTCACAATTGGAACAATCAAATTAAAAGATAATTTTGTTCGTTTTGGTAGAAAAAGCTGCCTTCAAAAAGTAAGCAGCTGAAGAACTGCAGCGAGTGATAGGCAATCTTGGACCACATTTCCATAGGTACAAGCATTACAGCACAGCAAGCAGAAAAGAACGTTAGCTCTGAGACATGTTTCTAAATTGCAGAAATGTGAATTTTAACCTTATCATCAGCAGGACTGGCTTATACTTGTGACTTGTGTAAGGTTACCAGCTTTTGCCTAAAAAATTAAGAGATCACAGTAAGAACTACTTCTGCCTCTGTCCCATGGTATTTATTGCATTACCCCAATGGACATGAAGCTGCCCATTTCAAGAGAAAGAAAGCTTTCATTATTCCTTCAACATTTTTTTGAAAATGCCATTTTTTTCTTTCAAACAAGCAAAGCTGTCTCAATTAAAACTAACTCCAGATAACCACCCAGCTGTTTCTCCCCGCTCTTCTTTTTCATTTTCCAGAATTGCCTGGTGAAAATTTCACATAAAACTACGTCAAAAAGCCATTACATCTCCACGTAGTACCTGCAACTCCTTGCTCATTCAGGAAAAAGATGATGGACAAACCACAGAATCACAGAATAGCTTGGGTTAGAAAGGAGCTCAAAGATCACCTAGTTCCAACCCCCCTGTCACAGGCAGGGTTGACAATCACTGTATCAGGCACCAGATGAGGCTGCCTAGGGCTCCATCCAATCTGGACTTGAACACCTCCAGGAATGGGGAATGACAACCTCTCCAGGCAGCCTATGCCAGTGTCTCCCCACTCTCTCACTTAAAAAATCTCTCCAGAACATCTAATCTACATCTCCTGTCTTTCTGTTTAAAACCATTCGCCCTCGTCCTATCACTATCTACTCATTTAAAAAGTTGATTTTCCTCCTGCTTACAGGATCCCTTTAAGTACTGGAAGGAAATTACAGATACCACATTTCCTCTCACCCCAACAGTATATGAAGTTCCATTGTATATGAACTGCGCAAGTTAGCTTTGCAGAATCCTACTCTTCTTTTTGTCTTCTCATCTCTAAACGCATGCAGAAATTCACTGAATTTAAATCAACAAATAACACAGAGCTCTTTTTAGCACAGTAAGACCACAGAGGTAAAGACACGGTGTCTTAGGACTGAAGTTACTAACCAATAGTAACTGCTGGCACTGCAGCCTGTGGTTGAGGAGAACGCAGAAATGCTGGTATAACCAGCTCAGGGCTCTTCCTGAAGGAAAGGCAAACTACATACAGCAATGAGATTTCAGACAAATTGACAACTCATTTCTTTTGCTTACAAATTGATTTCAAAATGCTTTGGATTATTTCCCACAGTCAGCAATTGAATGAAATAATCTACGTTCACAGAGCTGCACCTCCTTACCTCTAAACTACTTCAGAGATGATCACGTACACAGTATGGAGAATGAAAACACAAAAGCGTGCAATTTCATAACTGTACTTCATAGCAGGGGGGTTGGAACTAAGTGATTTTAAAGGTCCCTTCCAACCCAAACCGTTCTATGATTCTATGATTTTGTGCAGTGCACTCTTATTCTCCCATGAAATTTCACAAACTCTCCAATTCGGTCATTATTCAATCTGGTCAAACGAGCAAGATGTGGGGCTCTACACAGTACCAGCATCCTTCTACTTGCTTCAAGTTATAAGAGGCACAGTCAGGATCCAGCAGAGGCACTGCACAGAAGGACATACCACAAAGGCCACTAGAAAGGATTTACTAAAAGACACTAGAAGGAATTACTTCTTGAACAATATCCAGTGTCAAACTGCCAGGCTTGCAGTAGTTGCCTGACACTGACACCACTTCATACAGCTCATGAAACAGTGGCCCAGCGTAATCTGCCACACAGATGCTACTAAAAGGTGCAGGTTGTTCATACTTGAAGTAAGAACATACATACAGTGAAGCCTTCTGAGTTTGATTCTCAACAATAGCGACTGGAGTTGAGACAAATGAGGAACTTCCTACAAGCAACAGGGTTCTGGCCTGAGACAGTATGACTAGTGCTGTCTTAGGAATTGAAATCCTGCTTTTACAATGATCCTAATATTCATCTGTTGCAGATATCATGGGGAAAAAAAAAAACTCCCACATGTACATCTATCACACTTGTGAAAAATATCTGTAAGCAGCAAGATCTGCACTAGCTATGCGAGTGGGAGGCTATAAGTAGAAATCTGACAAGAACGAGATCCCTGCAGCTTTATGTATTTGGACGGGCCTAGTCTTCATGTTCTGACCTCACCGTAAACTTTAGGTTCTGGTTTTTGTACTGCATTTCTTATGAAAGCAAAGGCAGTAAACCACTCAATTCGATGACACATGGGGTGTGTATAACAATGCAAGAGAAAAAGAGCTGCTGTGTCAGCTTGGCTGCTTCTTCCCCTCTATCACTCATTCTGACGCAGGCATCTTGTTTCGCACTTTGTGCTCAGTATTTTCTTGTAAGCCAAATTTTCTGTGATGGAGTCACGGTGACTGAAGAGATTCCCTGGCCAGCTGCTCACAATGGGATCTTTGTTCGTCCCACAAACAGAGCCCTCACCATTGTATGCAGTGACGGCAGAGCTATAAAGCTGCCCCTGTAATGCTCCTGCAGCGCTGATCTCTGCGAACAGGGAAATTCCTTTCCCTTGGTGTCATTCTCCTACACAATAAGCAGAGTCTTGAGCTGAATGGAGAACTTGCTCTTTTTAAGTAAATGCAAAAAGCTACGTTAGTGCAACAATATGACTGAGCTTAACTGAGTTCAGCACAAAAGTCAGCAAAACACAAACTTGAACTCTCCTCAGCAACTGCAGCCTGGGCACAGCCATGTACACTATTTTCTATTACTCCATGGTTTCCTGTTAGAATACAATACTACTCTTCCCCCACCAAAACCTGGGAAGGATTACGAATCTTCAGAAAAAAAATCAGGTCTGCAATTAGAAAGTGATTTACTGGTGGGCTTCCTTTGAAGTTTACAGCTCACTATAATAAAGCTCACCCTGCTGCACACATTTGCATAGTGGTAAAATTCAGACTGCTTGATAGCAAGTGAAGAACGGCACAGCTCTGAACTTGAAGACTGTTAGTGTGCTCTACACAATGGCAGCTTCAAGTAAATGGAACATCCATTAACTGCCTTGAAGTCTGACAACAAGATCAGCATTAGAAAGTGATTAGGCGTTACTGCTATGCAAGGTGTAACCCTGGTACATAACAGCCACCTGAATCATTCAACCATGAAATCCACACCTGAATAATTTCAGAAACAGTCTCCAAGTACTGCTGGCAAAGAACAAGCTCCTTTATAAGGAGGTCTGCACACTGTCTACAACATTCTATGTATTTAAGATCTGAAATACTGAAAGGCATCTATAAGGGACCTATCACAAAGCAGCAAATACAAGTGGCACTAATAAAAGATGAAACAATGCTAAAGTGGTAGAGTATGTAGTTCATAGAGTCATCAAAGACTGAGATCTTAGACATTGTTTGACGCAGTATTTTGTCCTTTTAACTCACAGAACTGCCATAATGTGAAAAGACTAATTGGAGGTGCGTTCATTTGTAAGGAAAGAACTTACATTTATAAACGGAATTTTATGGGAACTGAAATGGACAACGTAAAGACCCTTGTAACTAAAGGAAGTGAAAACTGCAAATTGCAAGTGATAGTCACACATGCTATTTTCCAAATACTGAACCACAAAACTTTGACATTGCACTTATTTACCATTTTATATAATCCACATTATAATAGAAGCCATAAGTGGCATCTGAAAAGTGAAAAACTGTTAAACATTGTTTTTCCTTGTTTGGAATATACCATCACTGCAACATCACTAGGAAAAGATTAATACAGAAGCTAACAGCGTGTTTTATTTGGTGAAAATCACACTAACTGGAATTGTTCAGTGGCTCTTTACTGAAAAGTATCTTACCTGTCCCAGCGTATTTGTCTGTCATATTGATATCAATATCCAGTTTCAAATCCAGCATAGTCCTAATGACGTTGTCACTGCCTTTCCCAGCTGCCCACATGAAAGACGTTCTTCCCTCAAGATCTGAGTCATCTTTTACAGAAGGATGTTTCAAAAATACTTCAACTGTTTCCTGAAAAGACATACTATTGGAATTAATACTAAAAGAAACCTGTGACAACATGAAACTATTTTGTCTCAGTTGGCTGTCCATGAAACAAATAAAAGCTTTCATTTTTCCTTTTTATGTTTATACAGAGTATCTGCTCAACAGGAGGACTGTATTTTCTGCTATGCCCTTCTCCTCTTCAGCATTCATAGCCACATCCTCAACCACTATCATATATCTCTTACTCTTATTTTTAACATCAAGTATCATATGTTCATCATAAGGAACTGAAAGACACTGTGGTCACTGTGAAGAAAGCAATTGGAAATGGGAAAAATATTATTGACTTATCAAGGCATTACTGTAGTAACACCATGATCCTAAAATACTTCTTCTTCAAAATACCTTCCTGGCTACATTTTTGTTATTTAAATCTGAATATGACTACACAAGTAAATATTTTAGTTTGCCTAACCTGACCATTCAAAAGAGCCCAACAAAACAAAACATTAAACGAAACAAATACATTTCCTAATATTTAAATATATCATCAGGTTAGTAATTACTGAAACACTGTAAGTAAAAAAATAAATTCTTTACACTTGAGTCTACGCTTTCTACTGCAAGTATCACATCTAAAATCTTTAAATTAAACAACTTGATTTAAAGAATTATTTCTTCAAATGCCATGTTTGTGTTAAGCTCTCAGCAAACAAGTCCACTCGCTTAACCTTCTGATACATTCTTAATAAGCTACACTGTACAAGAAAGGGAAGGAGAAAATCACTGCTGCAAGAAAAAAACAGGGAAAGGTTTTTCTTATCTAATGGCTCACAAATATTGCATATGTAACAGCTGGTACGCATCTATTAATAGTCACAGATAAGCTAACTAATAAAAACTGAAAAGTGAGTTTTATTATTTTATTTCATTTTATTTTTCGTATTTTAGCATTAGTGCTACTTCAACCTTTCCCTCGTGTGATCTCAAAAGAGCTCTGGTAGGATAAGAATCTTGGTCTACAATAAAGACTTTACTCAAGAATCATTTATGCGCAACTGACCAGTCGACTTCTTTTTTTAAGTGGGAATAAGTAAGTCTTCAAAATGCTTCACCTAGATTAACTTGCAGCTAATTTTCTTTGGTCTCTAAAAAAACAATGAGGTCATATTAGAGTGCGTACATAACCTGAGTAAAAACCAAACAAAGATCAAGATATTGAGTTCAGTGAAAGTGAGAGCTACCAAAATATTTACAATAAACAAAAGAGATCAAATCATCTTCTTATGGACAAAGAAACATCTCATTTTAACTGAGAAACAAACCATGTCTCTGTAAACT
>PPHD01031230.1:0-10118 GCA_002909625.1 Bambusicola thoracicus | reverse complement strand
ATATATGGAGAGAAAGAATTAAAGTTTTTTTTTTTTAAATCTACCAATACTTTCTAAAAATACAAACAATCCCTCAATGTTAAATTAAGGACTGTCTTTAAAATAACTGTCCTCGTACCAGAACAAATTAATAAACAAGCTATCTATCCCCACTATGTTTTACAAAGTACCTTTCAGAGAATTATAGCTGCAGAATGATTAGTGGATAACACAGCTAACTTACGTAACAATTAGGCTAACATAGGTGTGCATGTCAACAGCTTGCTCAGCTTCTGAAACACACACATTAATGTCAGAGACACATGGCAGAAAAAAATAATCAGAAAATGAAGAACATGGTTGTCAGGCTCCAGGAAGATTTACTAATGTTGTAAATATGGAGTCAAAGCTATGAACTCTTTTCCCTGCTGGTAGCATCCCTTTGCTCTGGAAACCTGCCCAGACCCCATGATTTACGCAAGTTTGAGGGTAGGGGCAAAACGAGGAATGTTTTGATGCCTGCCGACCTCTAGGGGGCACGTATCATCTACACAAAGTTTGCTCTGCAGAACACTGCTTTTCTTTGCAATTTCTGCTAAGAAAGCAGCATTACTACCTCTGACTGTCTGAAAATTGCAACTGACAGTAAGAACAATATTTGTTTAAAGTGAGAAGTTAGGATTCTTTCTTCATTTTTATAACTCCAAGAGTCAAGACCATCAGAATGTAAATTAACCCACACAGAAGCAAAACGTTGTACACACACCACCACTCCTGTGTAATGTACCATCTGTAAGGGATTCTATATACTCTGATAGAATATGTTATATAGCATATATATTGTTGTATACTAACTTGAGATATTTTGCAAAGACAACAGTTCTAACTTGCATACTTTCATGTTCTGTTATTAAATTCAGAATTTAACCAACCAAACAGCCTCAGAAGATTACAAAGCATACTACACCATCCCAATGCCAATGCTTTATTAAAACTAGAAAACAATCCAGGGGAAGCAATCCAATAGTCTTCCTTTAATGTTTTAAGTATTCTGCTCAGGTAATACAAATTTATTTGCTAAATCTGAGTATGGAAAAATTAAAAAGAAAAAAAAAATTAGTATTTGGTTACTGTTCAGAGCAGTAACACTTACTGATGTATGTTTACCCAGGTGAATTAATATAAGCAAAATACTGTAAGTGACTCCAGAAGTATATAAACTCATCTGGTGATATGTGAGATTTAACTCTGATGAGATCTATACACACACTACTAATGGAGGGAACAGAATGATCTATAACAGGATAGGACTAGAAGCCATGCACACCGGATGTAGGCTTTGACTTCCGCAGGCAATATCACAAGAACAGGCACTTCTGGTTGATTCATGATAATCACTCCTATGTTGCAGCACCGCTTTGCTATTCCATGATTTTACACATCATTTTAGTAATGGCAGTGCTTTGACAGTAACCCCAGCAGCATTTTCTATCTGAGGTAACCATGCAGTTAACTTACATATATTTCTTTCTTTATTTCAGCTTAAATCAAACAGCGGTTTTGTTTGTACATAGTCATATTCAACACTCAGAGCAGAAGTGATGTGCCACAGAGCATAAAAATCCTGCTTTTTCCACATATAGTTTTCACGGTGATGCTCTTACTTCTTTGTTTGCTAGTTTGTTTTGCATATTATATATCTGAAGATGGTTTAGTTTTTTTTTTTTTTTTTTTTCCCTCTGGCCATACTAGATCAATCAGATAGTGATGTGAACTAATGCTGGCAGCAACAATAACATTTTCAAGTATCTAGTTTTTAATTTTCATGCAATAATGAAAGCTCTGTACAAAATAATAACCAAACTTGAAGGTAAGAATGAAAATCCCCAGGACAAATCAGCAGAGACTATTGATTTGAATTCTGTTAATTATTGCATTTTCCCTGTAATCTGGGGTATAGTGCATTACCAACAAATATCTTTTGTTTAACATATTTACTGTTTCCATAGGCATTCAACCTATTGGCAACAACCTTTATTTCTCATATTGTGTTCCTAAGACATCATGTAATTGTGGCTTTTGACCTTTCATTGTGAGTCATAAGTTACGTGTAAGGTCTTCAGTGGCCCCCAGAAGTATACAAGCAAAATATTTCGTCAACCTTCTAAACTGGACTAAATAACTGCAGTGTGGGGGACAAACCTTTAAAAACACAGGTGCTTCCATCCCTATGGTACACAATCACATTAGCTTTATGTTTCTGCTGAAGTAATGCAATTCAAGACTTAATAACGGTATTAAATTGCATTATTAATTTAGAGGCATTAAAGCACACCAAGATGTATTGAGACAATTAAGATCTTCAACAGCACTGCCTTACGATGGCTGCCTCTGGAAGGCAACACAACATTAGCATGCATTCAGCCCAACCAAGGGCTCTCACTGGGATAAGATTTTAAATTACTTAATAAAGATTGTAGGAACAAAAATTCTGTGGTCATTTTCATGGGTTCATGAGACAAGAAATATCCTGATTTATCACAAACTAACAATGAAATTACAGAAATTATGCATCTTGCTGACGTTACAGAAAATGAGATACAAAGTACAGCTATTTTTCTAAATTCAGTACAAAAGTCTCAAAACTGGAGTTAAAACCCCCAAGGCTGAGCTCAAATAACAGTCATGCATTAGTACAGTGAGACGCCAATACAGAATATCCAACAGAACTTGTGTGTGTGAGGTTGTTTTTTTTTTCTCTCTCTCTCTCACAGAAAATGGGCCAATAAGGGTAACTTCTGAGTGAATTCACTTCAGGAGGAATTACACCCCTCCAGTACTACAAAAAGGATAACTGCATCAATTCTTAAAAACACTGTATCTTTTCCTTCAGCAAATTCCCTATGGCTCGATTTCCCTGTGACATCAGAAAACCTTAGGAGAGCTCCTGATACTACATAACAACTATTTATTTTTGTCTTATATGAATCACTCCTTGCAGCAGCCTCTCTCCACAAGGATAGGAATAAGCCCAATGGCTAATTTAGATTAAACATTCAACATCTTGACAGATAACTTTGGGCAAGTTGGATTCTCCACAAACCTAAGTCAAGAGTCTGAATAAAAATCCTCCCTTCTTTTCCTTCCAGTAAGTATTGATATGGGCAAGAGGAAGATTTTCCAAGCCAGCAAATACTACCCTCTGCACAACAGTCTGAAAATGGTATAAAACCTTCTGACTACTAAACTTAACTTCTAGTGTGTATATCAAGTCTGCCAAAGCAACACAACAAACTTAGTAATTTCTACATTCCTACTTGATTTGAATATTTTTAAGTTGACATTTCTGGAAGGAAATCTAAGCATTAAGAATGCATAATGTAAAAAGGAGTTTGATGTCATATAAAAAAATAGTTCTATGTTTCCCTTCCTCCTCCCTTAACCTTTATAAACATATGCCAGTTGAGAAGTCAGTCAGTTTCATGACTCATAAGCTCTAGCTTTGTTAGGAATACTACAACATGTTGTTAAATCAAGACCTGAAGCAGTAATGAGCAAGGTACTACTCTGTACCTTTTCTCCAAATTCTCTCCCAGTTCCAAAGGTGATGCACTACTTAACACATCCATGGGAAAGAGACTGCCATTGCACCAAAAAGCCTTTTGTGTGAGCACACAGTTACAATACCACCCACACAGCACCATTCATGCTACCTGTCTATCAGCACAGGGGTTTCAGTGGCCCTGTGGACATCTTTTCCTCATCTAAACCTCAGTATAACATAGCTCAGCTCCATCAGACACTAAGGCAGTAATTTCTACCTTCCTATTTTTTAAACAGTACTGCCATCGAAGTAAAAATTCTGCTTACAGAAAAGCTGCTTCAACTCTGATTGTTATCCTTTTCATAAAGTTATTCATGACTTTAAAAAAGGAAATATCTGTATGTGCCTTTTTTTTTTTTTCCACGCTAAGTATCAGGTCAATCTTGATCTACATTAAGTCAATGAAAAAAATTCTAGAATCAACTCCCCTGAAGTGATGGAAAGATTAAAAGAGAAGTAAGCATCACTAATTTCTCAGTATTCGTCCTTTCTGGAATACAGCTGGTGAAGCACTGATGAAGCTGTTTTATTTCATCTGTTCTTTTGAGTAGTACAGTCATCTTATAAGAGATCTAATTAAATTTGAATATAACTTTAAACTATAGGTTAGTTTAACTGTAATCATCATTTTGAAGGCCTTTAGTATTCCTGCCTCTCAGCAGTTAAATAAATTCAATGACAAAACTTCCTTCCCTGTCATGTAATTTCCAGCAAGTGAAATTTCCAAGACCCCAGTACTTGTGCGATTACAGAACATAAAAACAGCTCTTTCTTAGCCCAGTGAGGAGAAGGAACAACTTGGAATATTTTAAGAAGTATGCAAATCCAAAAAGTAGTGTGAAATTTTGAAAAGTGTGATGATGCTACAGAAATTATTATATATTATAGATAAATAAGATTTTTAAAAAGGAGAAATGTAGGAGAATCCTCCTGTGTACTTCTAAAGAAAAGAAAGTAGAGTAAGCAGACCCTCGATGCCTAACAGTAAGGGTCCAGCAATGAAAGCTCCCAAAATGGCAAGCACCCATCTATACTTAAGATTAATTGTATCTACTGATTATTTTTACAACTTCAGCTACTTAAATTCTGAATAGAATTCCTAAGTCAAAAGATAAAAGGTCCTACAAACCTTTTAGCAAATATATAACATTAAGAGCATCAAGATGTAGATACAGATCAAGTAAAAAAGGCAAAAGGAAATAAAGAAGCAAGCCAACAAAACACACCAGAAGTCTGCATAGTTATATAAGAAAAGAACTATACAAAAAAGACAGCAATTTATTGTTTTTTTTTTTGTTGTTGTTGTTTGTTAGTTATCTAATTATTCCTGAAGTAATCACTAGAATATTTGACTACAAACAAAGCAATATAATACAGATATGAACAAGACCTATATTATTATTATTTTGCAGATTGAAAACAGACACAAAGAGCTAATACAATACTATGTCCAAGTTCTCAAAGGAAGCATAATGCTATGCAGACTGACCTTTCTTAAACCACTTTAGTGCTCTAACCAAAAACAAAACAAAACGGTGATTTCAAAAACAAGACTAATCACGGCTACTTACTGGAAATAATACAGCCACTAGTGTTCCAAAAGTCAGAATCATAGAATATCTGGGTTGAAAAGGACCACAATGATCTTCTAATTTGAACACCCCTGCTATGTGCAGGATCACCAACCATTAGACCAGGCTGCCCAGAGCCACATCCAGCCTGGCTTTGAATGCCTATAGTGACGGGGCATCTACAGCCTCCTTGGGCAACCTGTTCCCATATCACCCTCTGTGTGAAGTCAGTTTATTTAAGATTCTTCTCCTCAAAAGAAAGAAAATGTTCCACTTGCTTACCCTTCTAATCTTAGAAAATACAAAATACAAAATAAATAAATAACAGCCTTCTGGTGGTAATCCCAGAACAGTTGACCAGAGCTGTGGTAATGTGGCAAAATTACAGATGAGAGGCTCTAAGGAGAAATTACTTGATTATACCTTAACTGATTCTGGGAAGCATTATTTCCACCTGACTAGAGAGAATTCTAAGTGAAATACTGAAAGAACTTTATTAATGAAAAATCATTTGCTATTAAGTAGAAGTTATTTTACTTGTCGGAAAATGAGAGAACAGAAAATTTCTGTGTCCCATTGGTGTACCTTCAAAATCTAGGAATTTCAGCAGATGGGAAAATAAATATAAAATAAATGATCTAATTTCTCCTAATTAATTATATGTAAATTCTCTCATTTTCTTCCTCATATTAAAAAAAAAATAATAATAAATATAGCAGTTCCTTTTTGCAGGAATCCACTTTTACATCAATGTACTGTTAATGACAACACTTTAAAGATGTCCTTAAGTTCATTTCATTACAAAAGAAACTGATAGAGTCCAGACAGATTTGCAGCCTTGTCTTTCCAGGTTGCTCCTTCAAATAGAGCTCAACCTATTAAAGTATTACGGTTTTGCATGCTTACTGAAATTGAAATGATTTTTTTTTCTTTTTGAGAGAGAGAGAGAATTTTAGCTATTGGCAGGTATTGGTTTAGGCAGAAAACTACTGCATTTAGGAAAAAAAACAAAACAGCTAATGCACTTTGAGAAGTATTTGCTCAAGACAGATGTGTTTCCTACCATCATATTTTTTTCAACATGTATTAATATGATATTTAAACTTCCTCAAGTGTTATCTTTTGTTTGGATGTTTGTTTTCCAGCAAGTAGTGACCGAGACAATAACGTTGGCTATCTAAGACAATCAATGACAAAAAGAAGCAGAAGGCAAGTATTTTACAAATAACTGTCCAGTTTACTTTTGTGGTTAGATAACATTAGTTTAATTAAATGAACAAAAAGATACACTCCCTATTTTTGAGCTTACTGATAGAACTGTTTACTTTCTAGACTGATAGATATCTTGCAATCCTGAATATCCCATTAACTTGAAGCTCAAACTTCACTCTAAAATGAAAACATGGCTCAGTTGTATTCATAGGGAAACATTCTCACTCAGGGTGCGTGAATCTTTAGACTCAGTAGCAAGATGTAATGTGCAAATCACATCCAAAGGATGCTTGGAAGGGATGCTGCATGTAAGATGCCAGGAAGTCACCTCATTATGTGAGGAGCTCAGAAGTTCTTCCAGCATTTTAGCTCAAGTGCCTGAGGAGCTCATAATGAACCAGATGTTAGAAAATATCTCACAAGCACTTGCCACTTCCACCTGGTGACTGTCATCCAAGAAAAAAAGAAAAAAGAAAAAAAAAGACTAGGAATTATCTGATGTGACAGAATAGTTGACAATCCCTGCAGGGCTGTATCCTGTTCAAGCGATTTAGCAAGACCATTTGAAGTAAGAGATAAATATTAGCAGGTATCTAATGATGGACAGCATGTTTGCTAGCAGAATCTGAAAACTTCAGCAAGGGAAATACAAATATATTTCTTTTGAATCTTGCAACCTGTTACTTACTTTTACAGTAACATAAATATAAATTGCTTGTTACCATAGCAAGATACATGTAGCTAAATTCTGAGACATTTATGAACTGACGGAATAGTATAAGTGATGGCAGAGATTTCTCTTTCCATTGCATTAGTTTTGTGTTTCACTTTAGAAAATGAATAGATGTATTTTCTTTCACTTGTGCCTGCAGATACACGTCTGGCCTGCTGGTGAAATCTCCTACCTAGTTTGTAAGCAGGTATGATCCTATGACAATTCAAGAGTAGAGGAGAAGCATCATCTGTTGGCTACAGTTACACCATCCCTCTTTGTATTGGTTGCAGTAGATCTAGACTAAGCCTCAAAAGCGAGAGGAAATGAACAGAGAAACTTCTTTTTGGGAGAAAGAAAAGCAATCTGAGTGTTCTTTGCTTCGAGTAATTTGTGTCATTACAGCGATACACAAGGATTCAAAGGCACTCCATAACCCAAGCACTGTCACTGAACCAACATTCCCTTGAATAATAATAATAATAACAAATCAGATAACTCTCTCTTTGAAAGTTTTGCCTTCAAAGCAGTGAAAAATGTTGATCCAATGAAGTTATACGATTTTATACTTAATCTAATAAAAAGTAGTAAACCCAATGACTTACAAAGCATTTTCCTACAAAGAGTGATGATTCCTTTGGAATCTTTCCTGTTCCCAGTATCCCTGGTATGGTCATCAGATGCTGGCAGCTTAAAGACTACTTCTCTACATTAACAAATATTATTCCAGCTCCTACAAGATGATAAGATGAAAGGATACTATTACCAATTATGTTAACGAGCTACAGCAATCTGAAATACAGAGGACTGTACTTGATGAGAGATATTTTAAATGCAATTTTGAAGAATTTCTTAGTTGTTGTTTCTTTCTTTCCCAGGATAAGTAATAACATACAGACAAAATGGAAATGGAACAAACAGAATTTTCTAAAGAAAAAGTTGAAGTTGTCCTGTAGCTATATTAAAGAAAGACGTACCGTAAAAAGTGCCAGATGAAAAAAAAATTACTAAGTTTTACACAAGAGCCAACACCACACATGACAAAACATGGCTGCTATTCTCAAAAGTACCCACCATAAACAAAATAATTTCAGACACACCTAGCTATACAGGTTTGCTTGAACCTTTGTTATGAAATGTGTTTTCATATCATATCTAACATTTTCTCTCTGCAATTTTGTGCTTTTTCATCTGATTATGTTTTGTAGCAAAACCTGAACAACTGGGCATCCTCTATGAGGATTCTTACTCCAAACCCAGAGATCAGCTGGTGGCAACTAGCCCACCTTCATAAAGCCAAAATAGCAAAATCCTCCCCTTTTCCTCTCAAAATGGAGTAGGATATAATATTAAAAGATTGTTTTGACAAGAAAATTGATATGATGTTATTGATCACTCAATAGTATCAGTTGATACTATTGCTATGACTGATTTTGATAAAAACAACTGATTTTTAATTCCCAGTATCATCTTTTCAATTTTTTTCAAATATTTTCATACAACTTTGAACAAAACACTTATTTTTGTAAACCTTCAGATTGCTTTCCCAATTTAATGCATTCCAATGTGAGATTCAAAAGGGGTGTCATTTTAAGAGTTGCAGTTATAAAAAAATGCTTAGAGGTAAAAGATTTATTCTTGTGCTCACATTAAATTTCTGTATATTCCAGTGCAGTGTGTGAATGCCAAGGAGTACTTTTGGAAAATATCCTCTTGCCTTTGCCCAGATCCTACAAAGGTAAAATGATTGCTGTGTTACAAATTCCAGCACTGAGCAGCATTTGATCTCTTACTCCAGTTCTGCAGAATGGAGAACATGACTGTAAGCAACAGCTTCTGCATTTTGTCCACAGAAAAAAACAGATTCAATTGAACTCTGGAGTGAAAAAACTTGACTGTAACTTGCTTTTTGAAGAGGGATCAGCAGGCAAATGCTAGACAGATCAGATCACAGCAGAGTACTGAAACAAACCTGAGAAATACACCACACTGACACAGCTTGCCTTAGCATCCTGCCCTTACTCCACCACAGCAGTCACTAACTAATCTTCTCTTTCATATTTCATACAGCACTCTTCCTTGGCTCTCTCAGAGGTATGTGTTTGATGCTGACTTCTGCTAAGCAACCACTATCCACAAATTGTGAAATGCTTTTTTCTGAATGACAACTGTCTTTGGCTAATATGTTTCATCTTATGCTTGCTCTTCTGTATGTTTATCCTTGCTCCTACATGCCTACCGTACTATTCTGGTAGGCTGATGTACAGGAGAAATAAAGATAGTATAAACTCCGTATCTCACGGGATGAATAATTCTACAGGAACAAACTATGACTTGCCTCTTCTTGATGCAGATCATACACGTATTTCTGAGTGATTCTGTAGGCCACAGATCAACTAACAACGACCATGGAACTACTGCTCAAGATGCTGAAACTCTATTTAATGACAGAAGAATATGCTTTTGATTTTGAAATTTTTTCTCGTTATGATAAAACCTAATCATTGCTGGTACCTATTATATTAACATTTTTATCTAGAAAGGTTCAAAGGACATAACTCATCACCACTTTTTACTGCTCCTATGCCACATGTCAAGCTAACCTGCTGCTGGATGGGGTTAACAGAAGTCTTACTATTAAACAGCAGAGTTATTCACAATGTGATACTTATATCTTTGAGTCAGGACAAACATATTTGCAGCATTTAACTATATTTTAACTTCAAATATACTACTCTGGAGGCAGCTGCAAAATGCTTCTGAGATACTTTAAATCTTGTAACTTCTTACACTCTTGTCAAATGGAAGTTATAACCAGTAAGCAATCTCTCTGGATGTGTAAAGGAGGATTTGAATTCCCGTTTATGATATAAAATATTAGACAGCATTAATACCAGTTGGAGACATTATTATTTCTCCCTCTCTCTGAAACTTATTCCTACTCAATCAGATACCATGCTGCCCTCTTGGCTGCAACAGCAGAATTTCCCACATGAAATTTTCACATCCTGCTACAACCCAGACCAGGGCTGCAGTTGTT
>PPHD01031229.1:0-10119 GCA_002909625.1 Bambusicola thoracicus | reverse complement strand
GGACAGAGCTGTTATCACAACTACCTTTTGTCTTTCCTGCAGGCCTCCCATTCATTATAGGGTTATGCTTCTCATCCCTCTTCTGGCTGCTTTCAGGGCCTCTAGTTCTGCCCGTAAATAAATAATACGGTACCTAATAAAGAGCATGCAAAAACTGCTTTCAATCTGTATTTTCATATTCCCTTTGTGCCAGGTGCAGCCCAGCTGATATAGTCTATCTGGCTGCACTGTCCAGAAACAGTCTCCAAATTACATTGCTCATGTTGCTTGTTTCTCAGCTTTCTTTGTACAAGTATTGCAAATAAAACACTTCTTTCAAGTCTGGATACCGTTGCTCCAATTTTGGCATGAGATTCAAGCTCAACAATTTGATCAAACGTGCTTTTGGAGCATGTGACCAGGAGGGTTAGGAAGGAAAGCCATGGACTTTTTCTCTGGTACTGTGTCTCTGGGTCTGTAGGTTAGGCTTTGGAGTCTCTGATACTTTACAGCTGGTGGGGCAAGGCCTGCCCTGCTGGTGGAGAACAGCAGGTGGCAGCAAGGAATTTGGTTCCTTTGTTCCAAGTTGAGTGCCAGGGGGTATGCACCCACTTCTCCCCAGCACTTCACCTCTGGGCAGGGGTCTCCAGGTGGGACAGTGACGTTTGAAGTTATGTAGCCTTTATGCTGCTTCTGCTTTGTGCCTGTAGGCTGCTGGAGGTCATGGGATGCCCTTCTGCAGCATCTGTTCTGTATCAACGTATGAAGCTAGATGTGTGCAAGGACTCCAGCTGCTTGAGTTTGGCCTCTGTTATTAGGCAGGACAGCCACTCTGGCTCATGCAGGGCTGTTTGCTGAAACATCTGTAAAAGAAGAGAAAGACTGAAGCAAGAAGTATGCCAAGGGCAGCAAGCTCATACGTTGCTGCGCTATGGTTTGGAGTGGGTAGCGCATACAACTTCAGCTGCAGAAACCGATCGTTGGCCTGGGAATCCTCTCTGGCTTATGCAGAAACTTCCAAGTTGGAAAACAAGATGTTTGAATCTCTCTTGCAGCCTTGCCAGCTCTGGGGTTTGAGCTAAGATGTCTCTGCAACCCCTCTCCTACAGAGCAGTGTTGCAAAAGAGCTCCACAGCTAACTCAGAAATTTGGATTTGATTCCACTTGTGTAAGCAGTTAAACTACCGGGCGAGGAAGGATATTTCATCCCTTTTTCTGGAGGGAGCTGATATGCTTCCAATTGTGTGCAAGTGCTCTTCATATTTCTGTGAGAATGGATAAATGGCAGCCTAGATTAGGAAGAACAAACGCAAGACAAACAGGCATCCTTCCACAGGGGGACAGAATGCAAATGGATCTAATAGCCACACGTGTGAGCACTGCCTGCAATGGCCTGGGACCTCGGAGGGTTATTTGTTACGTGCATGGAGTTCTGGTGAAGAGGTATGGGGTTGTACTGTTGTGGTGGACTGCAGAAGGAAGATGCTCTTGGGGGGAGGAACGTGAATGCTAGTGGAGGCTGCCTTGGGTGAGAGCAGGAGCCCAGCCAAGGCTGGCCTCAGCAGCTGTTTGCTGTCAAGCTCTGGCTTATTCCCTGGCTTCCTTCATGCTGCCTTTTGCTCCTGGCAAAGACCAGGATCAGCTGCAGCATTGGAGCTAGGTAGTGTGTTTCCAAAAGGAGACAGATTTTTTTGATATGACAACCCATGTAGGTTATTTTGAGAAGGTTTCTGCCTTTTTATTTTCTGTCCTCATTAAAGGTAACACAGACTGGCTTCAGACAGAAATTCAGAATGGTGTTAGTCATGCAGCCACTATGCAGCGTGGTGAGTAACTGAGCACCTTGGCTGAGTTGTGCCATTGCACTCCCTGGATTCAGCCTGAGCTCTACTCTGCTCTCCTTCTAGATTTGTGCTTGTTATTTTCCTCTTGTCCAGAGCGTGTGTTCCCTAAGGGGCAGCTTGAGTCCAGAGATCTTGTCCAAGTGTTTAACTTTGGCCATAGATTTTGTGTAATACTTGTGAAAGCTCAGTTTGGCATTTCTAGCAGCCCTCTACCTCTAGGCTCTGTGTTGCTTCTTGCACACACTGCCCTGGGGCTGCCTTGGTGGGGGCAGAAGTGAACAGACAGCCAGGCAGCTGCCAGCATCCTCTTCCCCAGGAGCTTGTGGCAGGTACTGAACGTTTGTCCTGCGGGCAGGAGTGAGCCATGGGTCCCTCTCCATGCCAGGATGCATCCAATAACTGTGACTTGATGAATCTCCTTGCCGTGCAATATTAAATTAAATCCTTAAGGCGTAAAATGTTGCTGGATCAGTGTGATCATGCGGCAAAAGCAGTGGTGTTCTCTTGCCCTTTGTGCAGTATAGAAACTCCTGCTCATGGAGCAGCCTGCAAGTGGAGCCTGCGAATGTGTTACAAGGGAGTGACACACCTGGATATACTCGTTGGGCAAAGCCTTTGCCTGGAGCTGATAGATAGTGAGCCATATGGCAAGTGCTCTGTGCCCTCAGCCTCCTGTGCCCGACATCCGTTGCAGTATTGCTGCCTGCTCTTGCTGTGAGGGGCAAAGTGTAAAGCATGGGACTTTAACCGCATCAGTGGCCGTGCAGATCAGGCAGGGGCTGTGCCAGCCAGCAGGAGCAGTGCAGGTCTGGGGAGCTCACCTGCAGCACACCTGGGATCCAAAGCTTTGCGCTGTGCATGCAAAGCTTTTAAAATCCAAGGACCAGCTCAAAGCCGATTTCTGTGGCCTGTAAATGAAGCAGAACAACGATGCAAAATCAAAGTACTCCTAGCAAGACGCGGCTGCTTCCTCTAGCTGAAATTTGAATTGCCCGAGGGGAGGTCAGTTTGGCTTTGAAACTTCTTCAAGGTTTTCTGGGTTAAAGAACTGCTTCTTTGAAAGCAGTGACACCTACCACCTACCTATAAGGCATCTCCAAGTGCTGACACACACAGACCTCAGGCTCGCTAATGAGTGAGCATCGTGCCTTTCCAGCCTCTTGGTTAATGGTTGGACTTAATTGCATTGCAGCAGCTGCCTCCTTTGACCATCTGTGGGAAGAATAATGGATTTTTCATATCAGATTTTGTCCTTTGAATTATTTATTTATTGCGACTGTTTTGCTGTAAACTGCAGGCTCCTGAAGTCAGCCTGCTGCTGCAAATCCCTCTGCGGGCCGCTGCGTCCCTGAGCAGGTACCCTGAGAAGAGTTTACACAACCTGAAGCCAAGTTCAGAAACAAATTCCTTGTTGCACCTGTTGGAATAAGGCTTCAGGAGACCCTGGTTTTAATTGATTACAGAATGAGCTGGGGCTGAGCCATGTGGGTCCGTCCTCGAGCCTTCAGTGGATTATTAAGATCCCTCCTCTCCCCCTCCTCCTCCTGCATCTGGGATGTTCCAGGCAGCTCCGGGTCCCCTCTGATTGCTGTTCTCTGAGGGATGGTGTCAGATGCTCAAGGTTGCTCCCCCCAAGTCTGAAAGATTAGATGGAAGTTTTCTTGGGTGGGAAATGTCCCAGGGCTGAGGTCAGTGACAGAAATGTAACGTTGGTTATACAATCCGCTGTTAAATAATCGTTCGGGGCCACTGTGCCTGCCAGGTGGCTGTTGCTGGCAGTGGGGCTGCCTGGAAAACTGGCTGTGCTTTGCAGGACCTCTGATCCCCAGACAAGAAGCAGGAGAAAGACATATGTGCTTTGGGGCATCCCACGCTCGGGCCCTCCCTTCGTTGTGCCTTGGGGTTTCCTGTGCTTTTTGGTAAAGGGCACACCAGCCTCTCAATGGAGCAACTTATTTGCAAAGCCAGCTTCATGATGTTTGCAGCAGGGAGCTGCTCTCTGCATCTCTTAGAGCTGCAGTGAGGGAAAAACTGAGGCTGGGACCACCCAACACAAACCCCTCTGAGTGAGGATGAGCCCTACGGAGTTACCAGCGTTGGTTAGCAGCGTGCAAGGCCCCAGGCCAGTGTCGCATTCTGAGGCACTAGTGTTGTGCAGTGCTGCCCGTCTGGGGCTGGGTCTCACTTAATAGCACTGCACTAATGACTTCAAACATGCTGCAGAACAAAGAAGCTGAAAAAAGCATATGGAAAACACCGGGAAATGTGTAGGAAGGGCTTAGAATGATCTGTGTTGGCTGCAAACAAGCAGTCTCCAGGGTGCTGTGACAATTTGTCGTAGGAAATAGAGGCCAAGTCCAGGGAGAGAGGCTGCACTTGCGGCATGGGGAGAGCTCCCAGAGCAAAGCTGGAAAGTGGTCGTGCTATACTCTGAGCCTAAGCTTTACTGCCCTGAGTTGCCTTCCTTTGGCACACATTTACAGCTAGTTAGCCTATTTTTGCTGGATATTTTCTTCCTAATAAGGGTATTTGGCAGGTGGCTGTTCTCCCCTGAGGGTGAGGGAGAGCACCTCAACAAGCTGATGTAGGGCCTGTCGAATTGCTGTTTTCAGTTTGGAGAGTGAGAAATAGAAACACTGGGGGATGGCTGGATGGCACAGACGTGGCTTGAGTTATCCCTTACTCGTGTTGTGCCCTGCTAAATCCCGCATTAATAGGTGCGGAACTGGGTATCAGTGTGGTTCTGTGAAGCTGGAGGAATGAGGTTCTTGGTTTCACCTGTTGCTGATCTGCCTCTCTGCTCTGAGGTCCAAAGGCCATGCCAGGAACTGGCCTAGGAAACAGAAGCTGGTGCCGATGTAGGAGCAACAAGGGATAATGGGGATAATGCTAAGCACTTTTCACCTTCACGTCCTTTGCAGCACTTCTCACAAAGCAGGTGGGAGTCATAAGCTGGGTCTCACGCCATCCCTTCTGCTCCACACCAGAGGCTGTGGGGACCCCATACTGCCAGATTGCTGGCACCGCACGTGCAGCTTACCTGCCTCTGGTGTCAGGCTGTTCTGCTTTTCCTTTGCGGTGAATTGCTCAACATCCAAGTGCTGCAAAGCTGTGGCACATAGTGTGCTCTTTGGTGCTTAGTTTCATGTGATCCAGGGAGGCATTCTGGCTTAATGCTGCTATTTTGTTGTTTAATCCTGCTTGATTTTCCTTAACACCTTTCCAAATGTTTTAAGCTATCCTTTGTGGTGCTCATCCACTGTTTAATCTGAGATCAAATGATTGTATCTTAATCTCTGGATCTCAAATGAATTTGAGGTTGGGCAGCTAGCCCTCTACTGCAGCCAGGCTGCATTCACCCAGGGTGGGGAAGATCAGGTAAGGAGTGAAACACCTTTTCTCTCTATTTTTCTTTCACTCAAACTAACATTACTTATCTGCTCAAAATAGGTGACATCAGCCTGGTGGCTATTTTGAAATGATTCTATGTTGGTTTTCCTCTTGTGATAAGCCACTGGAACCTTCTTCTGTCAAACTACCTAAATATGATGAAAGCCGGTGTCACACTGTGCCTTTTGTGGCCGACCTTGCTTTTTGTGGCACAGATTGAGCTGCCATGGAGCAAATGCCGAGGACAGCAGCTGAGCTTGTTTTGCTTCTGGAAAAATGGTCTTTCTGGAGACACACTCTGGATAACCAGTCCCCAGTCACAAACTTGTGCTGTGCTTCTGTGTGCTTTATTTGGTGGTATTGGAGCAGGACTGGAGCTATCAGGTACCTCCCCCTGTGACTATGCCTTGCCTGTGGTCTGCTCTGCCCACTCACTCCTTTGTCACACAGAGGTTTTGAGGCAGGAGGACCTCTCCATCAGGCCACTATAAAGGCAAAGACAACAGGACCCTCATCTCAGCCCCATTGTCTGGATGCTGCTAAAACTCGACAGCATGTTTCACAGCATCATAAGGGTTGGAAAGGATCTCTGGAGATCGTCGAGTCCAACTCCCCTGCTAAAGCAGGCTCCCCAGAGTAGGTTATGCTGAAGAGTGTCCAGGCAGGATGGCCATGGTGCAGGCCCACAACTCAGGCACGTTGAAGGATGCTTGGAGAAAAAACCGAATCCGTATTCTCGTTTTCATTGAAAGTATATTAATTAAATTTGCATGCTAATCCAGAGTGATTAAACAGCACATTCTGCTTTGTGTCCTAGGCTTGGCACAGGACTTGACTGAATCTGGAAATGCAGATGGCAAAGCTGGTCTGATACTTCACGTCTAGTCTCAGCCCCAGGCTTTGATTTAATGCCAGAGATTGAATCCAAGCAGTTTCATTGGTGTATTAAGGGTTTTACCCCAGCTCTGGGCCTGGCTCAAAGCAGAGCATGGGTATCTGTTTTTCCTGGAGGGTGTTTCTGCTTCAGGCACCCTGTCATAAGCCCACAGTGCTGGTGGAAGATCCCCAGAGACCAAGGCGCTGTTGAAACTGGGTCTCAAACCATCTCCTTCTGGTGGCTACCACATTTTTGAGGCTTGGGCTTTGCTACCTGTGTCCTTGGTGAGGAAGCCCACAACAGCCTAAATCTTCTCTCACGGAGGAGAGCTGAGCACAGTGGGTTGTGGCTCCATCGCATCCAGACCTGTCCTAATGTGGCCAATGGGCTGATGCAGTCTCATCCAAGGGTGTGGGGATGGAAACGTGGGGGACAAGGCTGGTGAGAGTTTGCTTCCTGGGAAAGGATCATGCGAGCTGTAACTTGGCTTCTTTGGTGCTGTGGGAATTCACAGAAGAATCCCTCTTTTGAGCTAATTCATCACTATGCAGCCAGTCTGGACCTGCAGGCGAAGGTACCACGTGAAACCCTGGGAATGAACCACCCACTTTCTTAAGGGACCTGTAAATCTTGCCCAGCAGGACCTGAGTCACGTAGCTGTGAAGGATGCAAATAAACTCCTCTGTAATGAGCACCTTTTGTACAGTGGGGCAGTCGCATTCAGTCCCACAAACAACCCGGAGCCAGGTCTGCCTGCACAGGGCTCAATGTAAAATACCTTCCCCAGGTATAAGCATTAGCCATTAGGAAATGCCAACAAAGGGGCCTCAAACCCCAGAGGTACATAGAGAGGCCCACATGGCATCACGCTGGCATTTAACGTGTGTGCTCCCAGGCTGGTGTCATTTTTGAACGCAGAGGCAGGTCACAAACCAAGGCAGACACATCCTCAGGGTGAGGCCAGGGGCAGAGTGTTGACTACAGGCAGAGTGCCTTCTCTTTGCTGCAGGTTCTTGAGCATTCTGTAAGCATCCTCTAAGGGAATCATTTTCTAGCCCTGGCTTTTGAACTGTCCTTGTCTCATTATGCTTTTGCATAACAGTGAGATGGAATTTGCACTGTGTTTATAGAGACCCAAATGATAGAAGTCAGTTTGAGCAGAGGCTTGCACATGAAAGCTTCAGCTGGTTAGAGATCTTCATTTCCACCAGCAGAAGTAAATCACTTAGCTGTTCACTTCTCCGAAAACTTCAACCACCCTGAAGTTAGGGCAGGACAGGGCAGAAGACTCCCACTGCATGTGCACCTGTGGGACTGCCACCATCTCACAGAGGGCAGACCTAAACCAAAGCATTACTCTGGAGTCTGTCCATTGCCCTTCCTCTGGCAGTGCCACAGCCTCCTGATGTAAGCCCTTAATCCTGGGAAGATTGTGCAATAACACCTTCAGGCTGAAAATGGATTCTGTCCTGCTTCAAAGGTACTCGGGCTGCAATCCCACTTTTGCCTTGGGAGAGACCAGCAAAGTGGCCCAATCCCTCCTGTGAAAGCACCTGCAGGCAATTCCTGCAGCTGGTGCCTAGCAACGTGCTCTGAGCTGCTCTAACAACAGCTAAAATTCAACGTTATTTCATCCTTCCTCCCCAGAGGAGCAGCTCTTGAGTCATCACCAGAGGAGATGGGATGTGTCTCCCACTCGACTTGCTATAAATGAGTGGTATGTGAGGGGCTGCTCTCTGCCTCTTAAGTGCATGCACTGCTGCCAGCTGAAATGCTGTCTCCACTGAGCATGCAGAACAGCTGCAGGTTCAGGAGATTTGGTGAACTCTTTTTTTCTTCCCCTTCCTAACTCATTTTCTGCTCCCAATAGCCTCTGCTTTTTCAGAGCTCTCTGCAGGAAAGCTGCTTGCCAGGTAGGGTTGGTATCCCATGTTTCCACGCTCAGCACAACACTGCTGAAAGCATCCAACCAAGTGTGGATCTTTGTAAAGCACTATCTTTGTTTTGCCTGGGCAAACTTCAAGCCACGTGCTTGCTACCCACCACAGCAAACACACAAATAGGCACAAGCTCAGGGCTGTGGTGGGCAATCTCTAAATTAGACACACAGGAAGTCTGAGATCACCCGCATGATGGTTTCAGACATCCCTCGGTTCAAAAGACTGTCATGGGAAACAGCGAATATCAGTGAGGAAAGATGCACTGGAAGCCAAGCTTGTTTGTGGGGCTGGAATCCTCGGTGAGGTGATGAGGCAAATGCCAGACAGCTCAGGCAGAACCCAGCAGTGTGTGTGGGGGAGCATGGTTTCTTACAGAGCCATCTATAGCTTGGGCGGCCTTCATATGGAAAAGGAAGACAAGGCGTCTTGCAGGGTTTGTCCTAGCTCTGAGGGGAACATGCTTGACTCCTTGAGCAAGCCTGAGATCTGGGTGGATTTCCTCATGGGAGACTGTGTGGAAATCTCAGTGACGTGGCTCCCCCCGTGATTTCTGGTCTGATAGCAGCTCACCGCTGTCTCCCCTGGCAGTGGCTGCTCCCCAGAGATGTCTTGTTGCTGAGGGGGCTGCCAGAAGAACCACCTTTATCTCACAGCTGCCTTTCTTCAGCTCCGTCTGTACCCCTCTGCAGCCTGGAGGGAAGGCTGAAACTGGCCTTATCATTCATTTGGATTCTAAGGCCCCAAACAAACGACAATAGATATTGCTAAGCTCAGTACCTCTGCCAGAAACCTCTCCAGCTTGACCCAGGACCCTCAGCCCTTCAGGATGGGAGACTGCCCCGTCCCGCAGTGCCAGCACGGTGTGTGCAGTGACTCAGGTAGGTGGTGGGCTTGCTGATTTGTCATTGCGCAGGTTACCTTCAACCAACAAGCAGCATACAGGTTAGAGACGGTGACAGGGGATAATTTTCTATGGAAAAGCGTCAAGAATCTGAATCTGATCTGGGCTTTCTTAGTATCAAATCAGCGTTTCAGTACTAACTCCTTGCTAGCCTGGGTCAGAGGCAAGCAGCAAGCAACCGGGAAAGCGGTGGAGTTGGGGACCTTTGCAGACGCGAGTCGACACGGTGGAGGCTCCTCAGCTCGGAGAATGTCTCCTCTCCCCATGTGAACAGGGCAGAATTAAGGTTGAGCTTTCTGACCTCGGCGTTCTTAATATCTGTTCTCACATTACAGCAGCAGTAAATCCTGCTGCATGGAATAGAAATCTATCCATCTGTATATGCAGTACTTCAAACTCTTCTTTGCACGAACTCTTCTAGGGTTGGTCAGAAATAAGACTCATTTACTAGCAGCAGAACTTGGAAACTTCTTTATTGTCTTTTATTTGTTTCCAGCTCCTTAGATTCACACTTAACTATGTCATACTAACAGGGTTTCTGGCTTTCGGTGTGTTTTACTTCAAGGCATTTCCATTTGCCCGACCTATAAATGTCTGAAATACCCCCGAATCCCTCCTTCCTTGGAAGTCAAATCCAGAACTTGTAGAGCGCGTTCTGCTGTTGCCCACCTCACGTGCTGATGTGCCACTCAAATGTGCTACGCGACCCCTGCCAACGGGCAACCTCGCAGGCCTAAAGCCTTCCTGCAGCCAGTCTGAACAGCTGCCGGGGTACAGCTGGGTGCCGAACGGCACTGGGGACCCCGAACCGTCGCCACCCGCTCCGCCCTCCCCACGGTGAGACGGTCCCGTCACACCTCGGCGCCCGTCAGACGCAAACCGCGCATGCGCCTTTCCCCACCCGCCGCCGGCAGGGCTGTGGTTGCGCATGCGCCGCCCCTCCCGCGGCGGGCAGCCGGAGGCGCTAGGACCCACCGTGCCCGCGCCCCGCGCGCCGCCGCCGGGCGATAAAGGTCTCGCGGCGGAGCTCTGACGTCACGGCGAGTTAATTTTAAACCCGGACAAGATGGCGGAAAGGGACGCGGCGCGGCGCGCGGGGTCGACCCGCCAACGGCCCGAGCCGGCAGGTAGCGCAGCCCGCCGGGCGGCCGGCGGCGGTGGGGACCGGCGGCGGGAGCTCCGCCGGGG
>PPHD01031228.1:0-10119 GCA_002909625.1 Bambusicola thoracicus | reverse complement strand
AAAAAAAAAAAAAAACCCTCTGAAAACCTAAAACTTGAGCATGAAAAGTGCTGGGGGAAAAATATTTACGTCTTGACTGCTCCACACTACCCACATTATACAGACCACAGCAATTGCTTGAAGAATGTTGGGGTAACAACCAAACGATTCAGAATTCTGTCCATTCTCTCCCCCTCTTTTCCATCTTGTCTCATTTTTCTTTATAAAATGAGGCTATTGCAAGCCCCAGCATCTGACTCTGTCCTCTTCAGAGTGAGCCTGTTCACCTAAACAGGCTGTGTGCAAACACTGAATTAAAAAGCACATTTGGAGCGCATCCTAATTGCCAAATTCTGTATGCTGGGCAGAAGCACCACTCCTCATCTTTAGGCTGTTCCCTCCTCACTGGTGCAAAGCCCTGCAAAGGTTGTGTTGCTGCATGAAGCAACCCAACTCCAGCAAAACCCTGTTGGTGCTTCTACAATTTTTAGGAAAGGCTTGATCTCCTCATAAAGTTTTTAACATGTTTTATACATTTTCTCCCCATAAATAGCACGATAAATAAGTGCTGCTTACAGCTTCCTCTGCTAAAAATCAACCCATAATGAGGAAGGTCAGATGGAAGGGCACAGTGTGGGTATCCATGATGTGTTCTAGTGTATGGGAGATCAAGGGAAAGCCAAATTGTTGGAGCCAAGTGGCATTGGCTATGGTGTGGTCTGTAGGGTGCTAATGGCAATTCTAGGTTCCTGTGTGGGTGTGCTTATGCTGGTGGAAGCTGGTAGCTGCTGAGAGCCACTCCCTTCATCTTCATGTGCTTGATGAAGCTCCCCAAGCACAGAAAAAGCTCACAGATGAGCTGTGGAGAGGTGGTTTCAGGTATTTAATCATACAATATTCCAAGTAGAAACATGCATCCATCATGTCTAATTCATAGACAGCAGCCCCTATCCTCTCTGGAGCAGCTAGGCAGAACCCTTGCTCTTTCTGTTAATATGGGATGTGAGATGAAGCAGCAGGTTCAGTGAGCAACTTGCTCCTGCAAGCCAGTTATGGGAACCATTCATGACTAGGCAGGAAGTAGAATGTGGACTGAAATACTCTGAAAATAGCACTGATCAATAATGTTGCCAACTGCTGGAGCTGACGAGGAATGGACATCATGCAACTCGGATTCCAAATTAACACAAAACTCTTTGCTTGGCGTGTAATTCCAGTGACTTATTGCAGCTAATTGACCTCACTTATCTTTGGAGGATTTGCATTATCTGCAGTAGCAGCAGAATTTGACCATATCCTGAACCCCAGCCAATCCAATGGAAAATATAAACATCTGCCTGGAAACCATTTCTGAAGGGCATATATGGTAATAACGGCTCTAAGACAGAAAAGACAAACCTACAGATAGCACAGACGGCATCTCGGACCCATATCTTCTCACGATAGCAAATACATGTGCACCATGGTAGTAGCAGAGGGCAGTGAAAAAGATGGTGACTACAAGCCAGATATTAATGCTTTTATAATGGTGCAACACTTTCAGAATGCTGGGGGAAAGAGAAGGAAGTTGTTTTACAGTCAGCACCTGATCACAGGGAGGCCACTGCCACCCAAGTGTGTCTGAAGCTGGGAGCGTGCAGGAAAACATCTTCAACCTCCCATTAATTAACCCCTTACACTTTCCAATTTGAAGCCACATGAAGTAGCTTCTTTGAGCAAAGGAGGAAAGAAGTGCTATGGCCAGACCCGTGGCAGTAGGCAGATTTCACCAGATGTGCATCTGCCATTAAGCTCCAGCCATAGAGCTGAAGTTAGCTTTTAGAAAAGAATGTTAAAAGCAACCAAGATGCTTTTTTTTTTTTTTATGACGTGTTTTCTTTTGTCCTGATTTTTCTTTTCCTTAATAGAAGGTATGAGACCAATTATCTGCATTTTCTCTGAGCAGTTGTTAGTGAGGTTTATTAACATCTGGTGGTTGACCCAGACCATCAGTGTGTGGCACTGGTAGCAAGCAGGATTATGATGTGGCAAGGGGACATTCTTATGTGCATGAAGAATTCTTGGCCTCCTTCCCGCCAGGGATGCTTGCATCCCTCAGAGATGGGTGTGGGGTTTATGAGGAGGGGGAGGAGGGGTTACTCGCTGGTTTTTGACTCTTGATGGGTAACACCCTACCCGTGGGGCAAATAGCAGGCAAATCAGAACCAGGAAGTGATGTGGCACATGCACTTAAAAAATGATGGGTGGGGAACGTTAACCAAACTCGAAAAGAACTTGGGATAGGTGCCAAGTCATGTTCTGGTTCAAGCCCTCCGCTTGGCTCCTACTTCATCGCAAGTCAGTGGCCTGTTCGGTAAAGCCCATCCCTCCAAGAGGACCTATGCAGTGAGGGACAGGGAGGAAGTTTCTTTGCTTTTGTTTTCAAATATAATTTGGACCAGAACATGACAGGGATTGCCTGACAGCTGTTTACTCGTGGCTCCTGTGTTGTTCTGCACCTTTCCTACTCTGCCTCGCAGTTTATCTTGAAGGCAACTAGTGCTGCTTGCACATATTGCTGGCAGGCTAGAAAAGGTTTCTCATGTGCTGATTTCTTCAGCACAGCCCAACAGCAAGAAATGATGTTAGAAGGAAGTGCCCAGCAAGCACTTCACAAGTTGTCAGATTTCCTTTACAGGGCTTATGTTTGGAACATCACAGAGGTCACCTGCTGCTTTCTCTTGTCACTAAACTTCATGAAGGATAGTGGTTTCTCTTAGAGCTTAATGTGCAATCTCCAATCCTCTATAGCTCCCATGTCTTTATAACAGGGTATCCTTTTGATACCCAGTAGGGATAAGTTTTTGTGCCCATCCAGTCATGATCCTGAGATCCCAGTTCAGGAGGATGACAGATCTCAGATATATCTGTAAACCTTTGTGAGCTCTGAAGTCAACTAGCACTTGATCAGAGCTTTTATAGCTCCTTCACACAAGGAGCCCAGTCAGCCCTTAGCCCTTCTGGAATGACCAAACCACAGCAGTGGCCAAGCCTTAGGCTTGAGGAGGGCTGCAGGAAGTGAAGGACAAGGATTCCTGCATTCTGCACAAGATCTTGTTCCACCACAGCAGTTGTATTGGCATAACGCATCATGTGAAAGGTGCAAAGTGGCCATAGCATGAGAGGGTTTATCTTTTGAAGGCAATTACTCAGTAGAACCGAAGGCTGCGGATTAAAGAATGTCCCTCAAGAAATGCTGAGGGAACTGTTAGATACCTTATTTGATGAAATAATTAAGAAAATGTGCCTGGTTTCCTTCAATGAAACATGCAAGCTATCTCTAAATGCTCATTTGTTATGTAGAGATTTTACTGCTTAAATCCTAATTTTTCACAGCTGTAAATAGAAGACAGGGTGGTGAAAAAAGCAGTCTTAAGTAGGAAGGAAGAGGTGTGTGATCAGAAAACCTTTGGCAAGTTAAGAGGATTAAGAAAGTCCCCAATGTTCTGATTTTAAGTTCACTAAGTTGGACTAACATCATGGATTAAATTTGGGTGGCTAAGAGGAAGAAAATACCTCATTAAAAAGAAGCAATTGGGTTTAAAGTTGTAATAAGACAATGTCTGAAACAGCTCAACTGGAATGGTCTCGCTTGCTTAATTCAGGGGTTTTGTGTGCATGTGTGTTTTTAATGCCCTCCCCCACCGCTTTGCTCCCAATCTAAAAGCCTGAAAGATTTGCTTTAAAATATACTGCTTTCTTTCCTTCTTCACTGTCAGTGTTGCTATACCTGAGCTGTGTTGCTGTTCTTTAGAATGGACCTCAGCAGCAAAGCTGGGCTGCTGTTGGTTGATTAAGAGCCTTTCCTCTGTTGGTATGGATTCTGAAAAACACCACTGGAAAAATGCAGGTACAGTCCTTTGTTTAGAACCTGCTTCTTCCTTTCCAAAGGTAATGCTGTTGGAATTTTGTGCCCTTATTATTTGCAAGGTAACAATTCTAGTGCAATTCAACTCCATGGATGGGCACTCTGGACTCAGCTCTGCTGTCTCTTTCTCAGCAGAAATTTTCTAACAGCTTGTACTAGCAAAATCACTAGATGATTGGGAGGGTCTCCATATTTCAGAGAAAAAGTGGGAAAATATTGATCTGAAATAGTACGAGCTGTGGTGAGACATGCTGGAAGTGTAGCCAGGAAGCAATGTGAAGATGGTAGGGGGACAAACAGCAGAGCAGCAAAAGTATGTTGGGCTCCTGACCTCCTCTCCAAGAAGTACCTCAGAACTGTTTAGTGTTGTGTGAGGGTGTGTGTGGTCAAGTTACTCACAATTTGAAGCTCTGCTGGCCCACTGATGGTGTGTGGTTGTTCCAAGAAGTCAGTGGCAGTGAGCCATTCCCTAGGCAGGTGCAAGTCCTGTTGGCTTCCTCCTTAACAGAGCTCCACCCGAAGGGGAAAGCAGACCAAGAGAACATCAGCAGATCCCATAACCCTCTTCAATTAGGTGGGCTTGGGTTTGAACAGGAATTTCTCTCAATGCTAACAAACCCAGCAGCCAATCTTCCCATTGGTGTGAGGGGGGCCCACATTGCGTGGCCTCCATTTTGTTGGTGTGAGCGGGGCCTGCATTGCGTGGCCTCCATTTTGTTGGTGTGAGCGGGGCCCGCATTGCGTGACCTCCATTTTGTTGGTGTGAGTGGGGCCCGCATTGTGTGGCCTCCATTTTGTTGGTGTGAGCAGGGCCTGCTCCAGGCAAACCTGCTTCCCGCTTGGACAACAAAATGTTACCTCAAGTGCCTTCTGCTGCACCATGCCTGCAACTGGGCGAGTTTCTCATTTTCCTATTGAAAGCAAAGCAGTTCCTCCAAGAGAAGCTCACTCAGCCACTATATCTTGCCAATGGAAAAAGTGACACTAAAAATAAACTTGTTTCGGAAAGAGGCAAAGGCAGCTTCCAAAACTCTCGAACTGAAAAGAAAAAGGGGGGGGAAAAAGGAAAAAAGGAGGAAAAAAAATCCCAACAGTCTAGACAACTTCAGTAGGTGGAGGCAATAACAACCAAAAGGAATAAATTAAACTGTGGTTGAGGGGAGAATTTGTCTCCCCTGATTGCAAGACAAAAGAAATACAATTCCTTGTTTGTAGAAAGAGATGTTTGGGAATTTCTCGGGCCAGCTGAGGGCCTATTAGAGTGATGTGAACTGGAAATGGAGTGAGAGGGCTCTGGCTGGTTGCAAGACCCAACTGCAGACCACACACACAATTCTCAGGGCTATGACAGGGTGGCAGAGCTGTTATAGGATTGAGCACAGCCAGCTCCACTCTGTGACCTCAGCATCTGCACAGCCATGGGAGGGAATGCCGCTCTGTCCCCTCCAGACAACCACCTCTGCTGCTCAGACCCTACAGCCAGAACCCTATCGATGCTTAATAGATGCAAGCGGTGGCTGCGGCTTTGAAATTCACAAGGCAGAGTTGTGACTGTGGTTTCAAAATCCCCACAGCAGTCCATTTCCCCTTTTTGTTCTCCCAGTTGCAGGCACGCTGAGGGCTGGGTGCTGCCAGTGCTCTGGGGTAGGGGAGGGGGAGGAAGGTTGAGTTCCTCATTCCTGGGTATTGTGGCTGCATGATTCTCAAAGGATTTTGTGCTTTTTATGTGTCCACAGGCATACTTGTATATATGTATATATCCATGCCATGCGAACTTGGACACGTTTGCCAGTTACTTGATTCAGTGTGGGGAGGACTTCATCCCGTGTCAGTACTCACGTTCTTAAATGGGAGCACTTTACCCTACTTATTTGTTTTTTAACTTCTGAAGGAATGACTGAAAACTCATCTAAAGGAAATAACCGCAGTCAAATTCTCAGTCTTCTTTGTCCTCTTGATGTAATCTGTCATTGGTCTGTGTATTATCTGTCTTGTAAAAATGAAAGCTCTCTCAAGAGTGGATGTTTATAACATAAAGAAGAAATCTAAGTGTTTCTGCTTCAGGAAATGTACCTGGAGTCAGCCTGGGCATTGACTCCCATCTCAGTCAGAGAGGAGACCCACGAGGTGTCTGCATCCCTTCTACTGGGAATTGGCACTGGTGGTGAATCATGAGGCAATGGGTAACTTCTCATTTGATGAAAGTCCCAGTGTCCAGAAGAAATTCCACTTTGTTTTGAAGATTTTTCCCTACATTTCAATTGAAATCCAAACTTTTCATTGCTTTTCATGCGTCCTTGCACTGCAGGTGTGGCTCTGTCTTGGAGGTAGATGTAATGTGTTGGCTTTTTCTAGGTAATTGTAGAGTGGTTGGGTTGGAAGGGATCTTAAAGATCACCCAGCCCCACTCCCTGCACCTGCAGGGATGGGGCATCCCCAGCATCAGTGGGCATCCTGTGCCAGTGCAAGCTTCCATTTTCAAATTGAATTATTTTTTATAAATGCATTATTATTTGTGCACAGATGTTATTAGCTCTGTACAACCAAGCAGGCACAACTGATGAAATCCCAGTACCTCTGCCCAGCAGTTGTGTGGATAAACATCAGAGGTGCAGTGTCACTGTGTTGTTTTTTTTTCAAAGCCCCGGTGAAGGCATGGCTGGCATGACAGGTGGATCCACTTATAGCTTGTCTTATCACTATGGGGAGGCTCAACCCAAGTGTTTGATGCTCAGCAATGTTTTGTGAAGTTTCCCCATCTGCGGGTTTGTTCCTGCTTGT
The DNA here is from genome assembly GCA_002909625.1 of Bambusicola thoracicus. Lineage (NCBI taxonomy): Eukaryota > Metazoa > Chordata > Aves > Galliformes > Phasianidae > Bambusicola > Bambusicola thoracicus. The sequence goes on along the minus strand of PPHD01031228.1, from coordinate 3,452 downwards.
GCTCTGTGGTCGTCTGGGTAGGTTTGCTTGGGAAGTGGTAACACAGATAATGGGGAGATGTTTGTATGAATGCGAACAAAAGGCGTTGTGCTATTTCTGCACCACCTGACCTGCCTCCTCCTCCACAGCTCCTTTTGATGTTTGCTTTCACGGCGATTTCTTACAATGTGAAATTCATCCTCATTTTAATGGTTTGGGGATGGTGTGGTTTTTCAGATGAACAGAACAAGGATGTAGAGCTCTGAAAGATTCCTCTGCTCTTTATCAGCTATTTCTTTCAAGTACAAAATGCTTTTTCTTTTCCTTTTTGTTCTGTAAAGGTGGATTCTTCCCCTGTGCTGTTTACTAATTAAAAGTTGGTTGGTAAAGAATAAGCATATTGTTCCTGCTACGGTTTGATCTATTGTCATTAGGGCCCTGTATTGTTACAGATGAGATCAAAGAATTTAATTTATGATGGGTGGATAGGTCAAGTTCAGTCGTCTGAAGCGAGCGCGGGGTGGAAAGCACAGCTAGGCAGCAGCAGCTCAGGCAATGAGCTTTTCCTTATAAATAATACAGCCCCACTTTCTCCACTTTTGACTCAAGAAACTCAGCAGCCCTTTGGGCACGAACGTTGAAGGACAGATGGATGGAGTCTATGAAGCCCCTTCTGCCTTCCCTTGATACAGTACCCAAGGGAGATAATGTAGTAGCAGAGGAATGTGAGGCTTGAGATAAAGTAGAAACCCAAGGACCCCAGCTGTGTTTGAGCCAACCTGATTCACAGTTCTGCATCATGTTTGCATGTGTGCTGCAAGTTCCTATGGTGTTTTAACGTGGTTTTGAAATATCCCTTGAGCTTGCAGCAAGAACCTCTAATTAAGACTTAGAGTTGATGCTGCTAAGTCTTAGTCACACCCTAATAACAAAAGGGGAACGGGGCAGTGGAACAAATTTATTGGGTCTGCTTATAGTCTCTAGTTGCAATATTTTCCTTGAACTCTGCTCAAAGAGGAATGGGTTGGATTATTTCCATTTCATCTTTATTTATTGCACACCAGCGTGGAGCACTGTTATGAAACTAAGAAAGACACCCACCTCTCCTCTCTGCCTATGGAAACCATGAGGACTGGCTTGACGTGCAAGATGAGTAACCTGGGAGCAGTTCCTCGGCTCTATTATTAGTGTGTGTCTATGAATGCGTGGCTAATACAGCTGCATACGTGGTTTCTGCTTTCCTTGTAGTCTGACCAAGAGGAGCCTGGAAGCTGGTTTGGGTGGGAACCACATCTCCTTGTGTTTGGGGAACACTTAGCACAGCACAGACTGGCTGGAGGGCAGGGGAGCTCGGAACCAGGCTCTCATCTCTATTGCTGGGCTTTGCCTCACTGTGTGTCTGTGTATGGTTCTTGGTCCCAGCAAGTGCTGTGGTTTCTTTGGGCCAGGCAAACTCGTTACAAGGCAGCCAAGCTGTAAGCTGTGCATACCAGCCTATGCCACACATCTCTGCTTTTAAAAATGAAATAAATGGGAAACTGTCCCTTTTCCTGACCTGATTTGCAGGGGAGGAGTAAGCACCACTGGTTCTCTTATGGATTGCTCAGATCAATCATCTGTGGGGTCTGTGTTCTCCGTGCTCATGAAGCTTTGATTTGATGAGAATCCTCCATCTAGAGCTTCCCGGGGCACCCTATTCCATGCAGGCTCCTGTTCTCAGGCTCTGTGTTGGCTGTCTGCTGCTTGGCCAATCTGATCAAAGCCCATTCACTCCAAATTCACCTATCTTGAGTGTTACCTGCATCAGTGGCCCTAATGCTGACCCCTCTTTGGAGGGGGGACCAGACTTTGGCGGCCATTCCAGTTTGTCACGCTGATGACTCTGCCTTTTCCCTGTTGACTCCTGCTCCCAAGCAGCAGCCTTCAAACTTCAGCTCTGTGCTGTGGCTGAGCAGGGAACTGATCTGGCTTTAAACAAACAAACAGAACTTACTCATAAACTTGGATTTTTTGCTGGGGTATTTTGAAGTCAGAGGGTTCCTCGCATAGGTTGGCAGTGCAGTGACGCAGCATTGGTGTGACCCAGGGAGGCACCAGGAAGGAGGGAGATGCTCGTAGAGGGAAAATCCTTGTGCCTGACATGGTTCCAAACCAACTGGAAACCCTGTGCTGCTCAGGAACAGATTCATCTGGCTGTCACGGGACTGGCAGCGGTATTTCAGCTGCAGCGGCGCTTACAATATTTTCAGTTCCCAGTAATATCACCAGTTCCTGATTCTGCCTTTTTTGGTGATTCTGCCCGGTCACAGTGCTAAAGGGATGGGGAACAGTCTCATTTTGGCTGCAGTGATCAGTTCATGCTTGTGATTTTCATCATCTCTTTTCTTTTGGTTTCTTCAACATCACCACACTCTGGGCTCTGGATTTGGGTCTTTTTGCTTGCTTAGCTGTGTTCTGGTGTATCCCCTGGTTTCTTTCTCTATTTTTCATCATGTCCTTAGAACTGCTTTCCTCTCCTTGTCATGGAATCATCAAGGTTGGAGAAGCCCTCTAAGATCACCTAGTCCAACCATCCACCTACCACCAATATTGTCCACTAAACCACATCCCCCAGTGCCACATCTCCATGGTGCTTGAGCACCTCCAGGAATAGTGACTCCACCACCTCCCTGGGCAGCCTGTGCCAGTGACCTACAGTTGACCTTCTTGTCCTTTCAGCCTTGAACACCTCAGAAGGTTTATGACTCATTTGGGTTGTAACAGGGCAATATCGGGATGGAAGATGCTCTTGGGGTATTGTTTTAACCCAACCAGAATTCATGAATCAGTGCATTCTTGTAAATCTTGCACCCCATGACTGCAGATCCAGGAAGTCCACTCAGCCTGGAAAAGCCTTGGGGATGCTCACAGATGTTGATTTGCTCATCCAGACCCAAGCCCCAAAGCCTTTAACGTGTCCCAGTTGCCACTCTGTCTGCCATTCAGCTTGGAATCTTTAAAAGGGGAGCTGATGGGTGCTATCATGTCTATCTCTCTGTCTTCATTGCATTCACCATGCCTTCATTTTCTGGAATAAAAGCTTCAGCTTTTACTTCTCCTGACTTTACAATATATCAGCTTGGAAATCAATCTTCCCTTTCAGTTTACTTAATAGTGCTGTCTGAAGTCATCAGCTAGAAAGCATTCAGTGGCGATTACAAGAAATCTTTTCAAAAACTACTCCCTGCTATGGAAAGGGAGAGACAAAGGAAATCTTTTATAACATATTTTTTCTGTCTTAGAAAAATAATAGTGGCCCCTTGAGAAGCATTAGTAACTGTTGAGAACCAATTTTTAGATGTAATAATTTATCTTCTTGTTTATAGAAACTACAATTAAATATTTTTAAATCTCCAGCAAATTATAATTAGGGATCTGTGGCCAAATTTAGAGGGAGAGGAAAATAAATTAAAAAAAGAAAAAAAAAAAAAAAA
>PPHD01031226.1:0-10119 GCA_002909625.1 Bambusicola thoracicus | reverse complement strand
TGGGCCTATTGAGGTATGTGATAGGAATTGGGGTGGGTTTTTTCTTTTAGGGAACGTGTCCTACTTAAACTAGGCATATGCAAAGCAGTGGATTAGCTAGGGCTGTAGATCAGGTTGTGTGTATTGTGGCTGTGCACTGCTCTTTCCATCTATTAAACTGATAGCCTGTTTTCCCAAGAATATCGTAGTTAGGAGAAAACTGGTCAAGAATTCTACTTAGCAAAAAGTTTTTTTTGTACTTCACATAATAGCAGTTCAGTGAGATAAAAATAGTACAGGAAGCAAATTAAACTTACAAATGAAAGGATATTAATGTTTGGTCATCTTACAAGTTGGCATTGGCCTTTCTTGAGATTATTTTTTTCTACTGTTGATTTCTTTAAATGCTGCCAAGGTTTCCCACTGTTTTGTTGTTGTTTTTTCATAAAACTCCTTGCAATTCCTCAGGGAAACATTAAAGTGACAGTGGTAAAAGAAACCTTTATGGCAAAGTTAGAAAGTATTCCTAATGATTTGGAGGAGCTTTTTTTTTTTTTTTTTTTTTTGAGGCAATTTATCCTTACATTGGTCATTTTAAACTAAAATAAAATCCAGAGTCATAGGACCCTTTGCCATCATCTGAACTGCGCAGTGTCCTGGGCGTCAGCAGGGGATGGCATATGAAACCATTGAACATACAGTAGAAGAACAGTAAAACCAATTTTCCAAACCAAGAAGAAAGTCATTTTGAACCCTTGTCCAAGCACACATTTTACTACTATTAACTGCTGATGATTGATACAAATGTGCTGATGTTTCCCATCCATGGAGTGAAAAAATGGTTAGCCACGTAGAACAGTGATGGCCAGGTGACTTTGGTGTTTGCCATGTTCCCTGTGCGTGTAGGCTGTGCTTAGGTTTGGGAATGTGGCAGTGCTCGGAGCACCAGGAGGACCTGCAATAGTTTCTAGGCCAGGTGAGGTGTACCGTCCTGAACCCCCTGCCTGTAGCGGGAGCTGGGAAGGGCAGATCTGTGCTGCCCAGTATTCAGCAGTGTGTTTGATTTGTTTTACTGGCAAGGCTTCTAGATGTAGCCTTAGCAAGTAACGTGAATGCATCTGTGTAAGGTGGTTTGCTCTGTTTTGCATAAGAGTAAGCTACCTCACCTTGTATGAACATCCAGTAATCAGTGTGGAGTTAATGGTACGCCTGAATGCTGCAGCTTATTATCCAATCCCATTGCAGTGTGAGCCAGGCCCATGTTCTACAAAAGTAGGGCATGTTTACACTGCTGTTACTATATCAACACTACAGCGTGTAGTACACTGTGTTACAAACATCTATGCTATAACAAATATAATTAGATAAGCATGCAAATGTCTGAAGCTGGCCTGAGCTGTAACGAGCTGTGAAGAGGTAAGGAGGAGATACCAGTGATGTCTGAAAAAAGCTCACTGTTTGGAAGTCCATCAGATCTGCAGATTTCCAGTGTTAGCAAGCATAGCCGAATAGATCTCTAGGGAACTCTTTGTTTCTGAACGGAATAACTTGTATTCACAGAGCTTTGCAATGAAAAACTGAACTTCAGGACGCCATAGATCTTTTCACAGTACATGCCATACTTATTCATGTGCCTGTAAGGTTGACACAAGAGGTGTGATGGTGATCCCAAGTTGCTCGGTGTGACCATGCTGGAGCCGTGGCACGTATCTGTGAGGCAGCTGTGCTTCCTGCTGTGTGTTGCACTTACAGAGAAGCACATCCTCCATGCAGACCTTCATGGAGCTGCATGCTTTTCAGGAGCTTTCTAAGGAAGAATTGAAAAAAAATCAGAACTTGAAGTTGTAAGGTTGCTGTCATGTGGACTTGAGCAACCTACATAGATACTGACTACTTGTTTTTTGAAACTCCTTTAAAAATGGCAGAATATCGTTGTTCAGAGATCCTGAGCAAGTTGTCAATATTTACAGTATTTACCCTATTCAGTGTTGTGAATATGTCTTGGACTGTGCTGGGGTTTGCACGTCACTAGAATTAATTCTGTTCATATACATGTGTTGGAGCAGAATTCATATATGCGTAAATAATAGCAAAGCACTCTCCATGCGTGCTGCTGTGTAAATAAGGTTTAAGGTTTTGCTAATTTAAATCAAGGTCAACAATGTTAGAGAGTGGTAAAAGTAAATCTCTTCAAGGCAGTATGGCGTCAATGTAAGATTTTACTTTTAAAGTGGGTTTTTATCCTAAATACACAGCTCAGCTTCCGGCTCATTCACAGTCATGCATTACAGCAGGGATTTTCCAGAGGTTACCATGATCCTGGTAGGTAGCTGTTTGTGATTGCTGTTCTGCACGTGCTCTTCTAAGAACCACGGCTCTTCACGTGTTAAGTTTTTGTTTCCCCTTCCTTCTGAAGGGCAAGGTGCAAGGTTTAAGCAACATACATAGATTTGTTACACTAATATGATGGCAGAGCTACAAGCAAAAAGAATTGAAAGCCAATGTCTTTTGTCTTTGTGAGGAAATTTCCACATCATGACTGTGATTCTGGTCTGGGATGGGGGAGGGAGAAAGGGAGGAAGGTCTGCAGTACCTTCGACTTCTGAATTCCTCTGAGACTTGAAAAATTCTCTACTCCTGTTTGCAATTGAAAACTAATTTCTTGACCCGAGCAGTTCTGTGTCTTACCTCAAATGTAGTCAGAAGTGTTTCTATTGAACTGTCGTTGTGGGAATCCGTATTTATCCTTCAGTGACTTCCATGATGGTGTGCGCTTAGTATTTTTTTAAATTCATTGCTGCAGAGCCAGCTCGAGATCTGAAATCTGGATGGTGCACTTTCAGTTTGTGTAATGATGAGCAATAAAGATTTTATCATGGGTTGAGCTGCCCGCTCTCTTGGAGCCCAGCTGTGTGGCACTGGCTTTGTGCTGGCTGCCTGCACCTGGGATCTAACTCCAGTGCTGGCTGGTGGCAGCCGTGCGGTTCCCCTTCAGTTGAATGGGGTCTGGATCAGGTGTGGAGGATGCGATGCACCAGCCCGGTCACTGTGCTTGTCCTTGCAGAGCAGTGTGTGGGCATGGCAGCACTTCGTGAGATATGGCAAACCCTCAGCAAGCACTGAGTCCCTGTGAGTTCAGTCTGTGCTGAAGGTGCAGCTGCAGGTCGGTGCTGTGCTGGCTTGAGTTGAACTCAGTCTGGAAAGCAGAAAACTGTGTGCCAGGAAGCTGGGTCTGCTCTCATGTTGTAAGCTTCTCCATTGCCAGGCGTATCTCCTAACTACATACAGTGAGTGGTGGTTCTGTGAAGCATCCTGCTGGTGCTGTTCTTCCTCTGAGCCAGAGGAGGCTGTGCTGCTGGTTGTCTGAATCTACACTTGCTGGTTGGAGAGGTAAACAAAGAAATGTTCGGCTGGTAATTGCTAAATCCCACAGAATGGGCCCTGATTGCTCTTGAGCAACTACATTAGGCCTTCAGACCCAAGTAGCTACTGTGTTGCTTGGAATTTGGGTTTAGAGCTACATCTGGAGCAGAGGCCTTCCTGGAAGGAATGCATTCAGTCTGTCAACACTTCTGGAGCAGTTACTTGTCAAAGAGCATGTCCAGAAGTGGCTCTTGGTGTGCTTGTTGGAGGACTGACAGGGTGACTGAGCGAGGTACACATTTAGCTAGTACCTCAGAAGTGGGCAGAGCATTTCAAGAGCTATGTTGGGTGTGCGAGGCAAATGCTGCCACGGCTGGGCCTCAGCCACTGCTTGGTCACAGGCTGGAGGCTGGCTTGGAGAAGGGCCGTCCTCCTCTGAACTTCTTAGGAAGCGTGGCTCCATTGTGCGCTATGGGAAGCGGAATAAAAAGAGCTCTTCAGTGTCAACAGAGTACTCGGTTATGGATGGGATAAGTTAAAGCCTCGTCTGAGACTGTTAAATAAGAGACTAATTATAGCCGTGCTTTTGGTAGCTGGCTGATTTCATTCTCTGGCTGTAATCTGTGAAGAACATCGCAGTCGTGAAAATGCACTGGTGCTCCGCTGGTAGTTAGGGATTGTGCTCCAATAAACGTACAGTGTTGAAACAATAGAACAATAATTCACCTGGCGCAGTGTCTCCCGGGGATTACAGTTGAATGTGTTTTTCATTTTGAGTGCATTCGCTGAAATTTGCAAATGCAGATTAGCAAGCGGTTACGACAGACCGAGAGCATCTATGTCACACACACTTAATCATGGATCACCGTGTGAGCAGGGCTTGTGCATGGGCGTACATCAAAGCCGATATCTATCTGTGTTGTAATGTATTCCTCCACATGACCATATCCAATACGTGGTACTTATTATTCCATTAGTACCCGAACCGCAAACCCTTTCCAATACTCATCTGTGAAGATGCAAACGGCTGCGTACTTTGTTTTACTGAGGATCGGCCGTTAGGGGGTCACTGGTTAAAAGTCTGAAGATCATTAGAGGGATTTTTAAGAAATAAACAGCTGTTGTCATATATCTCGAAGAGTTTCTGTTGTACCGATGCAATTTTTATCTGTGATGATGTTGTCATGGGAACATATGCACCGGGGAATTAAATGATGTCAGGAAAAGTGTAAATGATGCAAACACACCTCATTTGAAATGTTAATTACCACCCTTCCCTCTCCTCCAAAGAAGAGTTCAATTTGATTTTATTTCAGATGTAGGGAAAAATATGACACTTTTGTCTAACAATAAGTAGCTTACATTGTTGTACCAAAGTGAGTATGAGTCAGTGAGTTAATCTGCATTGGCAGCATTTGCGCTGGGGACCATCTGCAGCCCTGCTTGTCTGAGCATCAGTAATATTCCTCTGTGAATATCTCATCTTGATGGTCAGAGGAGGCAGGCAGCCTCTTTAAAGAGTTCCATAAATGCTTATAATTGCTGCATTAAACTTCAGTTTATTATTTTCTCCAGGTGCAGGTATGCGGATGATATGAAACCCCACTGCATTTACATACAAATTGAAGATTTTTATTAATCAGCCCGGTAACAGGAATCAAACAGCAACACTCCATCAGGTCCTTAAATACATTTGGTGACATTTTTACCATGCATTAGCATGATAGGGCAAGCAGAATATAATGTACCAATGATTGCTTTTCCATTGAAAGCACAAACGGTTTCATTTTTCCTGTCATCTCAAATAAGTGTTAAAGAGGGTTTGGAGGCTATTGTGTACGTTCCGTATGCTAGGGACTTACAAACACTGATGGCCACATTAAATAACCATTAGTGGCTCGGCTTAGATCATTGCAACATCCCTCCTCTTCAGAATTTATTCTTTGATTTAAAGTGAAAGCAATCTGTGACTGCTTTCATAAAGTCCTTCGGCTCCCTCCATTTTTTTTTTTTTCCTCAAACAAAATGCATTACAACAGTAATTTTATGACTGTTAAGATAACTGCCGTTAACAAGCACTTAATTAAAATGTACAATAAATAGCAGGCTGCAGTCTTATCTCCTCTCATGAGCTCCCAGCAGCCTGAGACTCCAATGCACAGCCCTGCTGTTCCTCAGCTTGTTTGCAGATTAATTGCTTTTCTGTCTGGCAAAAGCTGCTTCTCCTTCAGCCAGATCGTAAATGACCAGATAGGGACTTTATCAATCAAGCTACTACTTTCTGTGATCACTTCCATTCAACACCTTCTGAATTTCGCATTGAGAGGAACAGAAGTTATAGAGATAGGGTTTAACATCTTAGTTTTTGTGTGCTTGGAATTTACGATAGCGCTGTCACCATTTGACACTGTTAATCTTTACGTACAATACCCCAGGAGCAAGGCTGGTTTTGTTCCTGAGTTGGAACTATCCCTTGTAAGAATTGTGAGGAATACATTCAGAACAGAGCTGAGATGCTCTCTGTAGCACAAGGTTACATCTCTTCCATAATCTGTGTGCTCTTGCTGATGTGCCTCAGCATGTCCCTGTAACCTTGGCTCCTGACCAAGCTAGCAGTCCACAATTCTATTAATGGTGATCTTATTGTGATTACTTATCATTCATATTGGGACAGTTGTCCGGAAACCTCAGCCATGGATAAGGGTCCTGGTGTGGCAGGTGCTTAATGCACCTACATTGGAAACCTCATCGTGCTCAAAGCAGGTTTTGTGAAGTCAGAAGTTAGAGATTCCCTGCATAGGCTCTGCCTGTCAGCAAAACCCTGGCAGATAAAGACCTGGGGACACAGTTGTTTGCAGATGAGCTGTGACTTGTAAATTCAGTAAGTTCTAAACAAGTCTAATCGCAGTAGGAATTGTATTCTTATATTTATTTATTTTTACCAAAAAGGCTTTAGAGAAGAACTGCTACTCAAGGAATACGTGGGAATTACAGATGTAAATATGGCACTAGAGTGCAAGCGTACTGTAGACAACTTCTGGAGTACATTCCTTGAACTGCAGTAGGTATATTGCTTTCCTGTTACTGCTCAGAGTATAAACAAATGTCTAATTTACCAGACTTTTCTCATATGCTGAGTAAAGGGAATGGATTCCATCCGGAGTTCTAGACATGCGCTACGTAGTAACTTTGAGAACACTCTGTATCAATTTAAGGTTGGGTTATGCATACTGGTGAAGCTGTAGTGTTAAACCTAATTTGTGCAGCTGCTTCAGTGTCATCACTAGGTCTGTTGTCTCAAACAAAAGTAAAACACCTGCTCCTTCTTGTGCACTCCCCTCTGAATGCAGTGCAGCAGCCCTGTGAACATGGGTTTGGTTGTATTTTTCTGCCGTTCAGAGAGATGGGACTTGACTTGTGTAAAAACTTACACGCAGGAGAGCCAGAATTCAGGAACTCTCTGCCGGCAGTGCGTAGATTTGTTAGCAGCTTCTGAGAACATTTGGGGCATCTTTGCAAAGGGCCTTTTACCATCTGATCTCCTGAGCAGTCTGTTCAGAGCTTCATTCTTAAAGCCTGTCACGAAATGCTGATAGTGGATGCATGGAAGCAGGGCAGCCCTCCCCGGAACTGCTCCTGCTGGCAGGTGTGTGCTGAGCTGGATGCTGGGCACGTCTGGCAGGGGACTGGAGAAGGTGCTTCTCTGGTGAGTGATGCACTCCTATCAGTGGAAGAAAAACCCCAAAGCACATCTGCTCGTTCTCAAGGCATGGGAGTGAAGAAGCTACTGATAAAGAGCAGCCATAAAGCTACTAAAGGAGGAAATACTCAACTGCTTGGAATCCTCCAAGCTATTTGTCATGGTCAGCACACTGCTACCACTTAAATAAGCAAGCAAACAAGCACAGAAGATAAAGACAAGAAATAATCACTGAGCATATCAGCAAGATGAGAACAGAGTCCTGTGAAGATAGTAAAATTATGTACGTAGGTCAAACCAATTTGCATTGTAATCCTGTTTCAGCTGAATAGTCCCGGTGTAATATGTATATGTATGGGCATTTGCAGCTCTAATGTGGTTATGACGGGGAGGTGGTATTGTCAAGGTGTGCAGTTGTACTCGGATCATAACAGTATTTCTATCTCATAACCATGAGGTGAACACAAATTCACAGAAGGCACCTTTGAAGAAGAGAGGTGCACAATAAACCTACCCTGTTCTGCATTTTTTAATAGTACTTAAAGAAGGTTTATTCTTAAACTCAGCCTTGTAGTAGCACTCATTTTCCTACAACACCCAAAATCCTGAGTTCTTACCAGCTTTCTCCGTCCTTTTACTTATCACTGAAGATAGAACGTTTTGCTGCTAAAGAAATGTGTGCTTAAAGTTCAGCTGATGTGTAATTTTGCTGACTTTGCATTTATGTCATAGGATAGTGATGGGCTCAGCTTCCTTGATGAGATCTTTCTCCTTCTGGATTCTTCAGAAAATCCGTTCCAATAATTTGGTTCATCTCTTTTTTTTTTTTTTCCATCTATTTTTTCTTCTTCTGATGTGTATCGTTTGTGAAAGCTTTGTCCTGAGTTGTGAAGTGACTCAGTCTAGGCTGAGTTTTCAGATCATTTCACACACTTGAATAGTGGCTCAAAAACTGGTTGTTGCATCAGTAAGGTTTTTAAGCAACTTAAGCTTCTTTGCAAACGAGAGAGAGAGAACACTGGGAGTTATGGGGCAGGCCTACTAACAGTGCAGCTGTGGCTGATGACTCCAGATCATCTTGCTATAATGTGTGCTTCAATATCTTGTTTATTACTTAACAATTCATTTTGAAATTATGCTGATTAAAGAAGGTCGTATTTCCATCAGTACCTGCATTCATTCAACTTCGTAAAATTTACTGCACCCACTCAGCTGGGTGGAGTGACTTATTTATGGGTGAGCAGATATGATAGTCGAGCTGTCAATTTTTCTATTACTTCATTAATTTATTCTCAAGGAATATTTAAATCCCAAACAATCAACTGTGAAGAAATGGCAAGATCCCTGGATTCTGTGACAACCTGGAAATTCAGTGATATCTTCATGTTCTGAAATGGAGACATTCTCAAAGGCTGTTTATTGTTGTATTTTTAGTCTGCAATAAACGTGATAGTCTTTGCCAGTTCAGTGGAATAAAGCAGTCATTGCTTGTGTAAGTCAGTGCAGCTCTACGTAAGTGAAAGGAACAATTCAGAAGATGGGATTTTCTCATTCTGTCAGTCCTAAGTAGTTAGCCTAATTTGTTTGATGCAGCCCCTGTGCATAATCCCTGGGTTAGAGGCCTGCTGGAGGTGTCCAGCAGAAGGGTGGGTTATGGAGGAGAGCCACGCACAAATGTGTGACGTAGCACACTTGTTGGGAAACTCAGATGCATGGTGTACGTGGCATGGTGATGACAGCTTTGTTAACTGCGAGGACAGAGCTGCTTGAGCAGGCTAACCTGTAGTGAATTCCCATTTGAAACAAACTAATAAGAATATTTAAATTCACTTACTGGGATACTTACACTTTAACTGATGTCTATTGCAATAGATTTTTGTGGGGATAAGACACAGACACCCGTTAGGTGGCTTTCTTGGTGACATTTATAACACAGCTGTATGCAGGAAAGATTTTGAAGCTTTGAGTCTGTTCTGTAAAGGCTGGACCAAGAGAGATGTTGAATTCAGAAAAATGTTTATGTGGCTTCTGATGTGAACTGAAGATGCCTGGTTGGTCCCTTATCACTGCTGGTTTATCAGACAAGAAACAGTTGCACTGTTTTTCAGTGAAACTCTTTCATGTATTACTTACATTGAGCTAAGGTTAAAGTTGGGTCTGTGCTAGAAATTTGGTCTCCAGACACTTTCAGATTTTGGTAATAACTGAAGTCTTTATAATGAACCAGTGCTCCCCACCTTTAAACAAACACTGTTGGAGAAGAGCATTTGCTAATGTAAAGATTTCAGTCATTGCTTTGTTGCACCCCAACCCTCCCCTTTGTTTCTGGAAATCTTCATTTTTGCTGAATTCACAATAATTATTGTGGGAGATTGTGCCCTTCTGCATGACTTATTTCTGCCCTCTGATTGATCAGTGGTCCGTGGTCAGCCCTCAGATCTCCAAGAGGCCGAAAACATGAGGAGCATTCTGATGTTTAGGAAGGTCTCGTAGCTGAAGAGGTTGGAAGGACTGTTTTAAATAGCAGGAGAGTGTTTTGTTCCCATTTACTTTCAGACTGTTTAAACAATTGTTTTCCACTTAGGGGAAAAAAAAAAAAGACATTTCAACCTTGTTCCATGTGATTGGTCTCTACTGCATGGCAGGTGAATAGGAATAATCTCTTAAAAGTTCTCCCTTGAATGTTATCTTAACTTCCAACACTTCTTTCTGGCCTGTATCTGTGTTTTTTAGAGGTTTGAGATGCTATGCCAAAGGAGGATGAGCAGTAAGAGGAATCTTACAGCAAGCTTAATGTTCTGATAAGGGGTTACAGCATCCAGAGAGAGTGTCTCAAAAAGGCACGCTTTTGGTCAACAAATTTTTAACTCTCTTCTATGGTAGGGACGGAGAGCATTAGCTTTCATCTCCAGCTGGTGGTCTTGGTACAGGACTGTATCCAACCCAGAAGCTCACACCTAGCATTAAGGTTTGAGTGAAAGATTTGAATTTTTTTATTATTATTTTTATTTTTTGTAAGCGTTCTTGCTTGTAGATTTGCTTGCAGTGGGATCTGCTGCTGGTGTTTCCAGTCTGAC
>PPHD01031225.1:0-10119 GCA_002909625.1 Bambusicola thoracicus | reverse complement strand
CCCCCTCTCAGTTTAAAATCATTCCCCCTTGTCCCCCTTGTAATAAAAAAATAGAGCCACAAATGTCAATTTGCTGCAAACTGCTGTGATTGTGCTCACTGAAGTCTGTCTGTTCAAGCAGAAGGGATATGTGGTTGTAGAAGTGATGTCCCCAAGAGCACCATCAGACCTTTGCTTCAAGTTACAAGGTGATCATCCGGAGGGGTTAAGGAGAGGACTTCTCTGATTGCATGGGGATATCTGGTGGCTCACACATTGCTCCTCCGGGTCCCTCAGAGGGCAGACACTGTTCAGTGAGTCAGCAGTCCTATCAAAAACTCTCTTTTGCAAAATCTTCCTGCACGTATTTGCAAGAGAAAAAAAAAAGGCCAATGTCATGGGTAAATGCAGAGCGGTTCATCTGATTGTGTTAGAGCATCTCACGCTGTGTGGAGCAATTAGAATATAATGGACACTTTACTGTACCAGAATGTATTCTACCAGGAGGCCCCCAGCTGTCCTGAGGGATGTGAAACCAGAGCTGATCGACAGCACAGCCTTTCTGATTGCAAATAGCATTCACGCAGATCGACTGGCACAAAATGACATCTCTCTGAGACCTGCCAGGTTCCCATCATCACCCCACCTCCGTGTCTGGAAATTAATTTGATTTAAGCAAATGGATTTCATTTCGTTTGTTTATACAGTTTCAGTGACTGGGAGGGCTGCCATCCAACTGCAGTCCGGGTAGTTCAAGCCATTGGAGCAAGCCATTCAATATCCAGCAGATGTCAAGAGCAGGCGGGGGAGAGCCATGGTCACGAAAGCAAGATGTCAAGGCAAAGCAAACCTTTTCAAGTAGTTCTGTAGTCACCTTGCAGAGGTAGAAAAGGCATCATAAAGTCTTCAGACCATAAGGGGCTCTTATTACCTGCACCAAATTATGCAGGAGGTAATGATGCTCCTCTATAAATGGTTGTAATAAAAAAGCTGAACATGTTTCAGTTCTTGACTTATCATATAGGCTTCAATGAAATGTCACATTCCTATTTACAGAATGCTACTGAATGGTGTAAAAACTGAATGGTGTAAAAACTGGTGCATGCCAAGGAGCCACTAATGGTCTTGTGTTCTTCCTTCTTGATTTTCTATTTTCATTAGTGTAAACTCTTTCAAGTCCTCTACCACTGTCCCAGCTGGGAGGAATGTGGTACACAGTCATGTTTAGCTACAGAGGAAAGCTTTTATCACCCATGCTCTGAAGGCAGTGAAACACAGTAGGGGCTGGCAGATCTTTAGTTACGTTACAGCTGTATGTGCAAACCTGTTCAACGGTTTGACCCATTTTATCCATTGTAAAATAAACTCCTGGGATGTGTTTTAGCACAGCTGAAGAAATTCAGATGATTTAAAAAGGGGTGAGCATCACTACAAAACTAACAGAGGTGTTTGCAGAGATGCTGTGTTGAGCAGGGAGCCTGAACTCTCAGTTCTACACTTACCAGTATGACCCAAACAAGAAGATTCCTATAAGCAATGCTGCCTTGGACAGTTGGCTGCCATCAGCCCTTTCCTATTTAATACTGGAGACACAGCAAAACGTGCCAAATTGTGAGAATACTGCTAAGTAACACTGAGCGTTGGAATTGCAATTCGGAGGCTTAGTGAAGTTTTCCTGTAGACACAAAGGACCGAAGCAGTTGTAATTAAAAGTGTGCGTGGCCGTGTTCCTGCTGAGCTTCGCCTCGGTGTTAGCAAGAGGGGCACCGGGGTTTTGTGCTCTGTGTTTTTACTGACATCGTGCCTTTAAAATCAGGATTGAAAATTCTTGGCTCCAAAGAACAAATTCACAAAGGAAACAGTGCTATGTGTCTGGTGAGTTACGGCTATGACGCCTCTCAGGGGGAATAAATGTGTTATTTTTCTATATAAACACAGCGCACTGATCTTTTTTGTCCTTCATGTATTAAACTGAGCTGTCAGGCTACATTTGATCAGTGTTCATACGGTGATACTTTTCAAGCTGCTTTTGAAAGCCAGTTTTATTCAAGCTTATTGAAGTAATCCTGTTGCATACGAGTGGGATGAGCGTTCGGGAGAGCACTGCAGCTACATGGCCAGAACAAACCGATAGTAAGGAGTGGGGCTGACAGAGAAGCCCCAAACATTTTTCTCCCCGACCCCTGTGGTGGAGCTGATCTTGTGATGGGGTTATCCCATCCCTATTGGTAAGTGGAGGGAATGGTGAAGCCAGTGGTGAAGCCAGCGGTGAAGTCTTCCCTGTTTTTTACTGCTTGGTGTCCTGGCCTGCCTCCTCAATACCTCTTGGCAGCTGTGAGAGGCAGCTGGGTGGGCCATGGGGTGTTGGGTGGGCCATGGGGTGCTGGGGGACAGACAGAGGGCTGAGGAAAGGCACCGTTTGGGAGCCAGCCCAACCTGGCGTTGGGCTGGGCAGACATTTCTGAGTTCCTCTGCAGTGTCAAAGTAGCCAAGAAATGGCCATCATTTCTGCAGATGCTGCAAGAAAGACTCGGTAAGCTGCTGGGCAAAAGGCTGCTGCAGGAGCTGAGTAGTTGCAAAGCAAGGAGCAAAGGGCTGTTGCCAGCAAAATGAAGAATGGAGAACAAGGAGTTGGGTTGTTTTCATCATCATCTCTTTGCAGTGCGGAGTTGGTTTAAGAGCTGCTCAAGCGTGAAGTCCTGTGCCCCAAGCTGGTCAGTGTAAAAGCCAGGAGGGCAAGCAGCAGCACATACACACGCTGTAGGGTTGTTAAACAGTGAAGAAACCTCATCCAGCTGAGAGAGCAAGGATTGAGATCGAGTCTAGACATACCTGAGGCAGTGCATGTTAAATCAGAGCATGCAGGCCTCAACAGGACGCACTGCAGTGGCTGGGACAAGCCGAGACCAGCAGCGGGGCAGTGCTGCAGATGGTTTAATGCAAACCTTCCCCAGGTCTGCCCCAGCTGGATGGGAATGGCGACGTGGTTCGGAGCCGAGGAGCCCAGCGGTGAGTGATGTGGAAGGGGTGAAGTGCTTTGGTGTGAGACGGTGGTGCAGCTGCTGACCAGCAGTCCCTGTCAGCCCCTGCAGAAACCTGCGGGGTGCAGCAGGTTAGCAGGAGAATGAACAAGAAGGGATTAGGAACGTGGGTGAACTTGTGGGAAGAAAGAGTGGGAAGACAGGAGCTGAAAAACTTGCAGTGGAGATAAAGGGAGGAAACGCTCTTCTAAAGGAATGGATGATGGTGATGACTTACAGAGAAGTCTCTTGCTGACAGACTGGCAAGAGCCAAGCAGAATTAAAAGGTGAGGAATGAAAGCCTTGTGGAAGGAAGATTTCCATGACATGCTTAGAGATGTACTGCTATGGGCAATAACTTTAGGCTATTCAGGTGAGACTGATGCACCTCACAGGCCCGTGGTGCAGTACTGTGATTTGAGAAAGTTGGGGAAGAAAATCTGCTTTTGGGTGCGAGCCATTCTTACCAGAGATCAGCATGAGCTCTCACATGCTGGGCAGGTTACTTAACCCCCACTGGCTGCAGAGGTTTTACATCTGCTTTGGAAAAATCAGTGGTAGGAAAGGTGGATCCTCGTCCTGGTGCAGAAGGGGTTGTCTGTGTTTCTGTGAGCCCGGGTGTGCTTTACAAATGCTGTGATTACAGGCCCTATTCTTCTTTAATTAAAGCACAAAATTGAAACAGGAAGCGAAAGCTTGTTGTGCTCAAACCCTTTATTATCAAAGAATAATCCCCAATTAATTTGTCAGCATTACTTCCTACATGGGAAGTTTCCATTCTGTTCAAGAAGAATCCACTTTATAATAAACTCTGGTGCTGGTAGCTGGCGAGTGTCTGCTTCAGAGCTGCACAGGTAATGAGTAACTTATCACTGCCTATTGGGAAAGGTTGGGAAGCCAAGAGGTTTTCCCTGTTGGAAGTGAACCTTTCGCTGTGTGTATGTGTGCACACGTGTGTAAAAGCAGGATTGAGTTACGCTGTTGCTTTCTATTAGGTTCCATGAGGATGCTGCAGATGCATGCAGTTTCTTCCCATTAAGTAAAACGCAGTGATTTGTAGGAGAGGAGCGTTGGGATGTTTTGCACTTTGTTTTCCTCCAGAAAGCCGTATCCCATTCCTTTTTGCTAAGTAAAGGCGTGCTTTAAAAAGAAATCAACCATCGAGTGCTTTCAATATGATACTCACAGCATACAGGATATAGGAGTTACGTTTATGGCCTATGTTCTGTGTAACAGCTGGCTGAAATAGATTGTGTCGTGTGAAATATTGGAGGACTCTGCATTCTCAAGTCGAGGCCAGCAGCAGCTCAGTGACTGAAGAACTGTCAACATCTTGTGTGCAATTCCATTAAGTGCTTCTTTTCATTGATCTGCAACTTTATTGTTGACAACTAAATCCATTTCCACGCAGAAGAGAAACACATTTAACGGGAGGTAGCAAAATCTTTTGTCCTGAATGATTTTTCTTCTGTTTTGTAATGAAGTACAAAGTGTGTCACAAGTCTCGCTGTTCAGTTGTACTGAATACCTGCTTACTGTGGGATAATTGATATCAGCAGATGACAGAGCTGCTTGCAACACACTTTCAAACGCGTGTTTTTAATTTGCATAATCAAATGCTTTGTTATTGTCCTTGGAAATTAGGATGAAAGGTGGCCGTGTGCTAAAAACGAGGCGTTGTTTTTAGCGGATTATTCTGTATCCAGTACAACAGATGTGGCGCTCTGGGGCCCTCCTGATACGTGTTGGCTGGTGCACCCAACGGCCTTCCCCGTCCTTTGCAGTAATAGTTCCTGTCATCTGCCTTTATTTATCCAAATGTCTCACCGACTGATGTCTAATCAATATGAAATGTACGGTCAGGACTTAAATCTGATTAATTATTTCAAGCCGTGCAGAATACTCGTTGAAGGAGACATCCCCAGGCTGGCAGTCAGCAGGGTGTGCGTTCTCTGCATTCCGTTGACTTCAGAGGAGTTAGGACTGCTCGTGTTGGTTGTGACAGTGTGCACCAACTGCCCACTTACAGTGGACGTGTTACAACCCGAGGAATTTGTTTTATGTTGTCTGAAAGGTGTAATTTTTTATCTCGCATAAGTAAGTTATCAGAAGATCTTGGCTAGACAGATTATAGTCAAGAGCAGAGCTTAACTTTCTGAAGAAGCAGAAGAAAACACATGCTCTTTTTAAATTCAATAAGGCTACAAAAATGTAAGCTTTCCTTGGTAGGCTGAATGTTCAGTCCCAAAGGGCACACTGGCAGGTACAAGAGAGTGAAAACTCCTCTACTTTTCATACTTCTGCAAGAAGGACTTTGAGCTTAATCCAGCATCCTCCTGGGAGAATGGAAGGTTCGGGGTTGATTCTGAATTGCTCTCACAGGATGACCCGAAGCAGACGTGGAGAGGATGAATCCTAATGTGAAGGGGTGTAGTTGGGGCAGAGCGCTGTGTGTTCTTGTTTCCAAATCAAACTGTGCATGGAAAAGGTGGATGATTTGGGTTTCAGAAGTAAACATTTGGCCTCTAAGTTGGCAGCACCGTGCCTGATGTTGTCTAAGGACTTCATTCCCCAGAGACTGCCCACTCAGGTTAGAGATGCCCGATTCATGTGTGCTTGGCTGTCACTTGGGACCAACCAGCTTGGCTCGTCGCAGGTTTGGTCTTTGGTGCAGCCAGACGTGGAACCTGTCTGCAGACAGCACTTGATCAGGGAAAAGCAGTGTGTGCAATGAATTGGTGAACCTCTGGGAATGTAAAGTGTGGTGAATTTCAGCAGGGTGTTTCTGCTGGCAGAAGAATGGTTGGGCTTTCTCGTGTGGCACTGATGTTCTCAACTGGCTGCCCCAGCCATCCTGTAGCTCTTTCGGATCACACATGATACAGAGGAGCCAGAACACAGAGCGTAGGTCAAATTTTACTGTGCCTTAGGAAGACAGAGAGCAGCACTTCAGGTGGATGCTGCACATAACCTGTGTGCTTCATAAAAATCCACGTCTCTCTATGGAAGTGTCTGCATGCACCATGTATTCCTTTGTTAACTGTATGTATACATATAACAGATCTGGGTTGGATTACACGTGACATATACACGTATGCAAACTCAGGGGAGTGCATGTGGATATGGGTATGTTGGTGGCACTTAAATAGAATGAGTCTCTCTAGTTCTATGCGGTCATTTGGTTTGCTTAGAGGACTTCAGCGTGGCCTTGTCTGCTCCTACCGAGCCAACCAAGTAATAACCATGTAGACACAGCAAAGGGATAACTGCACTTGTGTTACTTGGAGGGGACCGAGCCCTGCATCTTATGTGATCCCCACTTTCTGTGTGTTAAGTGAAAAACGGAGGAATTTCAGATTTAAGACGCATCAAAGGGGCAAAACAGGAAAGGAGGATAATGGAAGCTGCATGTGCTGTCTGGGTGGTACGAGCTCAGCCAGTGTTTTTCTTCAGTCTTCAAAGAACATGGAATTGTGGCTTTATTCCTTTCTCAGTTAAAAGTCTGTCTGCTGCTGGCTGTAATAGCAACCCAGTGGAAAAAGGGGAGCCTTTGCCAGCACAGAACTTACATCACAGTTGTTTATCCAAAACTGAGAATGGAGACTGCCATCAAATGAAGTCAGCTTGTCCTAGGTGCACGAAGGACATTTTCCCCTTCATTTTTATGAGTCAGTCAACACTCATAAGTAATGTGCTGGTAGGAAAAGAGTGATCTTGCATTTATGGCTGTGAAGTATTGTTGATGAGGACTGCAGCCTTCCATACGAAACGCACAGTTGGTTGTGTTCATCACCGATGTGGGATTGCAGCTCCCTAAAGAAAAGTTGTGGGATGAGGAATTCTTTCTTATTTATGTAGCATAATTATCAGGGATGCGTGTGGAGAATATATAAGGCTCAGAGAGACTGCAGGAATCTGATAGCATCGTGGGGTGGATGCATAGATGCAGAGGTGTAAGACAGAGAGTGGGGGAAGGTGTGCACACGTTCAGGGTTTGACACTTGGAATAATGCTATGTTACTGAATGCAGCATCTTCTAAGTGATGAACTAACAGGAACGGTACTTAAGGGGCTGTGTAATGAAGATGTAAGCAGCAGCAAGGAATACCCAGGAGGTGATAGGATTCCTCGCCCCTGCTCTCCAGGGGAGGAAGAACTGAATTCCCGGCAGCGAGTTGTGCTGAATAAATGTTACACACACCAGAGAGACCCTAAAGATATCAAATGGAAAGATTTAATGATTGCACCAAGCACGAGGTATTCCCTGTAGCTTCGAAGTATCACTTCAGCTGGGTTTTCAGACCATCCCACCTACTTTATTGGACTTGAAGGGAATTTCTAATGACAAAACGAGGCCCTCAAAGCCCTCATTATTGCACCTTTCTGTTTAAAATCCAAATGTTACAATTCTTAGGCCTGCAAGTTGTAGGAAACTATTTCATAGAATCATAGAATGGCCTGTGTTGAAAAGGACCATAATGATCATTGAGTTTCAACCCCCCTGCTATGTGCAGGGTCACCAATCACTAGACCAGGCTGCCCTATTTCTGAACAAACTACTGCTTGTTTCTTTGTTCTTTGGTCTCCTGTCTTAATGCATGCGGTAATCAGTCTCTAAATGAAATGTTTGGTCAGACAAGATTGGCCCGAAGAATGAATGCAGGAACCTGCAGTGCAGTTGCAGTGAGGAAGACCTGGGGCGTACAGCAGAGTTATTATTTTTATTCCTCTGGAGTCTCACTGCTGCCACAATGGTCTTAGGATCCAAATGCCCAAGGAGACCCTGGTGCCCATTTCAGACTGAGTAGTCCCAAAGTGATTAAGTATGTCCTCATCAAATAACTGTTTGTCTCTCCCCAGTTCTCCCTTACACCTCCCTTTCGCCCCATCTCCTGCTCATGAGCCATTAAAGCAGTCTCCATCAGGCTGCTGCTGTCGCACAGGGCCTGCAAACCACTTAACAACGGGCCTGGCATGGCTTGTTGGGCTCTCTGCATGAAAAACCCAAATGAGGAATAGTCTTTGATACATTCCTGCCCAGCCCTCTCCAGCAATTCCAGTGATGTGCAGGTTGGCAAAGGCTGTGTACCTTGTCTGTGGCCTGGAGAAATACTTTTCATCGTAGATATTTGTTCTCCTTCGCATCAAGGTTTGACCAATGCAGCTGACGAGAATTATTTCTAAATGCATGTTAATTTATTGCACGTTTATTCATTTTATCCCTTAAAATTGGCAGATGAATGAGTGAAGCTTTTCTGTCTGAAGAACATTTGGAAACCTGGGTGCATGTCCCCAGGCCCTTCAAATCTCATGTGTTTCCCATATGCTTCATCTTTGTAATTGCCAAAGTTGTAAGTCCAGCTTTACACCATTGCTATGCAATATTGACGTAAATAACACTCCCAATTCCCACAGCAGCTGCTGATGGTCGCTTTTCCAACCCTGTCTTGGCAGCATTCCCCCTGAACTTGCTCAGAGGGATGTCATACATCAGATGAACAGGTTGCCCAGTGAGGTTGTGGATGTCCCCTCCCTGGAAGCACTCAAGGCCAGGCTGGATGGGGCTGTGAGCAACCTGGTGTAGAGGGAGGTGTCCCTGACTATAGCAGGGAGGTTGGAATTAGACGATCTTAAAGGTCCATGCCAACTCAAACCGTTCTACAAAATACTCATTGGCAGAATTTTGGGGGCGTGATTGAAGTGGGAGGTCTCTGTGGAGCCCCAGTGAGCAGAACTCCAGTGTAGTGAGTGTTATAATTTTAATAGCAGTCATTAGTATTAAAGAGACACAGCTGGAGGACCCAAATAAGTTGCTCCTCGGCCAGCCAAGCCAAGGAAGCCTTGCTTTCTGACCAGTAAGCATTTTAAGGTTTAGAATTGGTGTAATAAGGCGCAGAGCTCACAGAGTGCATTTCCTCCCTCAGCGGGTTGGTGAGGCAGTGATGATAGAGGAACAGTAACAGAAAATACTTGCAGTGAGCAGGCTTTCTCTTTGGTAGCAGGTGGTTTATTTTGAGGAGAATTGCTGGAGGAGGAAGGAGAGGAGTAGATGCACACACATGCAGCGTGGCTGCCTGGCTCATGTCTTCAAAGAACACGTATTTCAGGACTAAGTATGTCACCCTGCAAACACTTTCGGCCATTCTTCTGAAGAGCAGTCTCCAAAATTCGTGCCACCAAAAGAAAATCGAGGCAAAATTATGTCCTTTCCTCTCCCTATGTGTTCTGCTCATTTGGAAGCCCAAGCAATTGCTTGTTGTGGTAAGCACAGGTGTAGACGGGGCAGAGAGCTGCTCCTGGGCAGGGAGCGATGCTGGGCATCCTGCAGAGCTCTCCCCTTGGGGTTCAGTCTTGGAGTCATGCGTTTATTGTTACAGCCTCATTTTCTTTAATGATCAGTGGTTGTGCTGGCAGAGTGGGAAATGAATCCCAAGGAGACGTGAGCCGGGAGGCAGGTGCAGCAGACCTGATGTCTGTTGTGCTGAATACACAGGGCAAAGCAGAATGAGCACTTTGGGGCATTTGCCTTCAGACAGATGTGGTAATTTTTGGGGAGGTCTGACTGAAGAACTTCAGAGCCACTGTGCTCAAGTTTTGTGTAGTTGCTTTTTTCATGCATTAACAAAGACACAGCAACTGTCTTATGGTGCAGTAGGAGAAGAAATATTAGGAGAAGGACCTGAGGATGAGGGACACTGCTGGAAATTACTTTTGTTTGGGTTCAATTCAGTATGAAACCAAAATGTGCCTGCCCAGATGGCTTACGCTTGGATTTGCCCATGTAGTCACACGCTCACCTGTTCTGTCTCTCTTTTGTTGCAGATAAAGAGTTAGGAGTCAGTGCGCTCGCTGAAAATGCCGACCCTGGTGCTAGGGGGCCAGCTGTCCCGAAAATATCAGGACTAGAGAGGAGCCAAGAGAAGAGCCAGGACAGCGGCAAAGACCCAATACTTGAGCCCGTGGTGCCTAAAGACCCCTGCCCTCAGGTGGCCCAGCCTCTGGCCCAGCCCCAGCTGGAACCTCAGCCAGAGGTACCCTGCCCCAGCCCCGCGCTCGCCCCACCGCCGGAGGCTCTGGCCCCACCAGCCCCACCGCCGGCCACACAGCTGCCTCCAGCCCC
>PPHD01031224.1:0-10119 GCA_002909625.1 Bambusicola thoracicus | reverse complement strand
CATTTAGAATAATCTTTTTCTTATAAAGGAATTCTTGTAATGACTCCTTATTTTCTTAGTAGATAATCATTCATTGCAGTGTGGATCAGTACTTCAGATATAAAAGTCTGAGCGTACAGACATGGCTTTCATTTGTTGCCTATGTATGTGATCTGAAAAGTCTTAAAGTAGCTTAATCCAGAAGTTATCATTTAAGCACCTTTTTTTTTGTCTGAATGTTTCTCATATAAACTCTTCCATTAAACTTATCTTTTCTTCAGGTTGTAGAGATCAGCAGCTGTGAAGACACTCAAGCTCTAGCACTGCAGCTTATACTGTCTTTAACAAAATACAATCAACAGAGAATACAGGAAATGAAAAATTGTAATGGTTATTCCATGATTCACCGAGTGTTGATCAAACCAAAGTGCATTGTTGGATTTCGCATGTTGAAGGTACTCTTTAAACCTGATGCTGTGTAGAATGTTAGCACAAATTTAGAAACCTGTGATTTTAATTGTACGTTTGCAAACACTCTTCAGAGGCAGAGCAGTGATTTGGAACCAGTTCTGTCTGAGTGTTGTACCTTGAGCTAGAAACAGCTGATGGGAGAGTTGTGAAAAGTGTTGAAAGATTGTAATTTCAAGGAGGAGTTGCCGGGAAGTCAAATTTTTTGGCAACAAAGACCTCCTTCAAGTAAATTTAAACTCCTAAGCATTTAATGAATGATTGGGTTCTGTTTTTGTTTTTCTAGCCTAAGTTGCCAGCTAGAACAACTTGTATGTAGTGATTGAACCCTGATCCTTTTGTGTGTTCTTACTGCAAGATGGGTAAACAGCAAGGCATTTGCTAGTACATATTGCAAATAAATAAATGAACTGCTGATTATCTGGAGCATCTTGGCAATAACTCTTGTAAAAGTTTACTGGGAAGTCTTTGTATGTTGATTATGAAAGTACCTAATAGCGATATTTTGCAGTGTGTGTGTAAGTATATATAGAAAACAGTCAATCAAACGCTGTCCTGTGGTAGACAGAACTGTTACAGAATCCCTTATTTGAATAAAATAAAGGCTGAGCTTTCTGTAGTTTCAAAGCTTTGGTGTGAATGTAATTCTCAAGTCAGCAAGTTTCACAGGAAAAGGCCAGTTTTAAGGCTTTCAGACTGTGTAATAGTTGAGTGCCTATCTTGGTTTTCAAACCACTTAATGCTTGAAAATGTATGTAGTGGTGCTGTGAGATTTGAGCATTTACAATGCCTACAGTGGAGTTAGTAAACTCTAATTATTTTCTGAGCTGACCAGTTAAGTAGATATGTGCCTTTCCTGTCAAGAGATTGATGTCTTCATAAGTATTCTTTTATAAGGCTGGTAGGATAACTGATCTGTTTTGTACTTGAAATATTCCGTATGTCCACCCCCTCTTTAAGACTCTCCTTGAAGGATGCTGCAGTGGTGAGATTCTCTATATAAATGAGAATGGGCAATTCGTGCTTGACACAGATTCTACAGCTGTTATCCAAGATGTTCAGTTGTTAGAAAAGCTACTTCTTGACTGGAAGATTTGGTCTAAAGCAAAGGTAATCAGTTTCTTTTGTAAGATTTTTTTTTTTAAGTCTGAAAGTTAATTAAAAAGAATGCTTAGAAGTCCGGAATGCTTTTCTTCAGTTAGAAAATCTGAATAATTATAGGCATCTACAAATAAATGGTTCTTGTTTTATTTTGAATAGCTGGTAGCAGCATCAAGCTCCCACTGTCAGTTTTGAAGGTTGCCTTAGTGCATTAATTTCTATAAATGTAACGTGCAAATGATTTGTTGGTTGACTGGATAACTTTTTTTTAATTAACTCTGACAAGTTTGTAAGGGGAAAGATCATCTGTTGAAATTAACTATCTGGTGTTAACAAAACAAAGAGTATGTGATACATGGTTTAGATGTAATCTTTGTAGCTTTAATCAGTAAGATATGTTCCCTTGCAATGAGCATAACTTTGGTTTCTTGTTTGGACTTGACTGTTTACAGTCACTTAACCTTATTTCACACTGGCAAAAAAGTGCTCTTGATTTGACTAATTCATCATCTGCTAATTATTTTTTTATGCTCAGTATGGATTCAGTATTGTATTTTAAACCATATTTCTGTTTTGTTTGCTTTTCAGCAAGGTGTTTGGGAAACTCTGTTAGCAGCTCTAGAAATCCTTATCCGAGCTAACCATCACCAACAGATGTTTAATGTTAAACAGCTATTGAAAGCTCAAGTGGTGCACCACTTCCTGTTAACCTGCCAGGTTCTGCAGGTACTTCCAGTCTGATCCTATTTTGTGCTTGGCAAGTACTAGATTTTGCTTAATGGAAAAACTATGTAACTACGTGCTGTAGGGGAAAAAATGTAGAGATTTCTTTGTATGTCCTCCCTACTTCCAGGCCCCTTTCATCCTCTTCAGCAGGTGTTGTTGATATACCCTAAGTACCTATATCACTGATAGAGTAAGCAGAGTGAGCAGTATTTGTACTGATGACAGAAGGGGTGAGCATTCTTAACCATCTGTGACTACTTGAAAGCTTAGATACTGGGCTGCTTGAAAAATCCATGCATGAGGAGAACCTAAAAAAAATCTGAGCCTTTGATACAGAACAAAGTCCTAATTACTGAGAAACATAGATGAGTTACATGAGAATCTTTTAGTATCTGCCTCTAACTAATAACTCTATGCTTTAGCAGTAGTCTAATTTGTTGTTTCTAAGTAAATGTGACACAAACTATATTAGTATATTTTCAGAAACGTCATTAATTAGCAATGACTGAAATCTTACCAACACCTCTGCAGGCTTTTTACTGAGTTAAGATTTGTGTCCATCTACTGGAAGTGAACTTACATAACATCAACAATATCCTGTTAGTCCTGAATTCTGACGTTGTTCCCCTTAGATAATGTTGAGTAGGTACAGTAGCTTTTTCAAGTTTTTCAAATGGTACAATTTTTAATTGCTTTTTTTCCTTATCTGTTTTCCTATTACAGCATGATAATTAAAAAATACTGTCAGATGAAAAATATGAATAACAGTTGTACTGCTCTTCCCTTCTTTCTAGGAGCATAAAGAAGGGCACCTTGCCTCTCTGCCTCGGGAAGTTTGTAGGTCATTTGTGAAAATAATTGAAGAAGTACTTGGATCTCCCCCGGACCTGGAATTGCTGACATTGGTCTTCAATTTCCTCCTAGCTGTTCACCCTCCCACTAACACATATGTTTGTCACAATCCTACCAACTTCTACTTCTCCCTGCACATAGGTAGATATGTCATGTCTAACTATAAATACACAACTGGAGTAAAATCTATTCTAATCTCTTAGTAGAGGCTTTATTCTGTCTACAGATAATAGCTTTGGTTGTGTCCTGAACTTTCTTTAAAGTTTACTGCTTCTAAATATAATGCGTAACATTTGCTGCCTGTATGGACACATTACTAATGAATATATACGAATCTGATGACTCTGAGATACGTATGATTTTGCAGCATCAGAAGCTTAGGCTCAGAGGACTGTATGTATCAATAACAAATGTTCATTTTGAGTACTCTCTCTCTCCAGTAAGGCTAACATCCTAGACATCCTAGCTTAGGCAGTTGTGGTTCTAGTGAAAGTGGATTCAGGTTCAGTTAGGGTCTTTCTTCAGGTACGTGTGCTTAAAACATTATCAGGCTGGCATAAAAATAAAAGTAATTCTTCTTTACCAATTTAAAAAATAATTAAAATAATGAAGATTGCCCAATTTCATCTATTAGTGTATCTCACAGGATTTCAATTGTTACTGCTACATATGAAGTTTTAAAACTAGAATGTCTACGTAAACATCTGATCTGGAGAAATTGTTAGTTGGTCTGTTATATAAATTTGCCACAATAGACTGTTTCAAATAAACTTTAACTGCTCATTTCTGAGGATCGATCTATCGGGATTTTTCATATAAATAATCATTACAGAAGCCTAGTTCAGAAAGTTTATCGACCAGAGGAGCTCACACTGCATCATACCACAGAAGACTTCTGTAGCGTTTCCAGAATGTCCTGTGTAAATTATAAACATAAGTCAGTGAAAAGTGCAGTCAAGTGTGTTGTCAGATTTGGGAAGCATTTTCTTGTCACTTTACTTAAATGGTTGCTACTCAAACATTTGTCATTTAACAGTGTAATAGTTTTAATATTCAAATTGTACAACCTTAGCTTTAGTCTATGCAAATATTGAAAACTTCATCAGTTAAAAATGTTTTCTCCTGTTGCAGATGCCTGTGCCTGCTGTTTTAGTAACTGACTTCTATTCAAAGGCAGTGTGACTGTGTCTTACCTATCATCTAAAGAGAATAGATGTGAAATTCTTAGTAAGAGCAGAGCTCATTTTTGGTAATTTGAGCTTTATTAGGTGAACTTAAACAGTCACTGTTTTGCCACAGCAAAAGTCAGTGTTTCTAGCTGTATGCATGTGAGGACTGTCTCTAAATATAATTACTGCAGAATAGCTTAATAGTTTGTATTCTGGAGTAAAATAAGGAGATAAGTCACTGAAACAATGAAAAACCTGTTCTCAAGTGATTTTTCTCAGATGCTAGTGAGTTGAGCACTTCTTGTTAGCATAAACTGTAACCTGAATACTGTGAATCTTGATATACCAAGAATGTGAACTTGTACAGCTTTTGTATCAACTTTTCCCTTCTATTTCTAGATGGTAAGATTTTTCAGGAGAAAGTTGAGTCCCTTATGTACCTGAGAAATTCCAGCAGTGGTGGGAAGTCAACAGATGGCTCTGCCTTCATAGTTACAACTCCAACTGGATTTGCAGCTTTACCACTGGAAGGTAAAACAATGAACACCTAAGGACATTAAGACGCTGTCCTTGGTAGTGCCCTGGAGTATTGCTTTCCCATGGATTTTTCTTCCTAAGTCCCCTACCAGCACCCCTTGGAGTTAGGTGTTGGACAGCAGAGTTAAAAAAGAACAAATTGAACAGACTGCCTCACCTGCTCTTCCTTTTTTAAATGTTGGAGAAATTACTGTGTTGATAGCTCAGGCAGAGAAGGACCAGACAGCTGAACAACTCCTGTTAAACTTGCTAGAGACATATGAGAATACCTTAACTAGACAGCAGTTAAAACAGTGAGCTATTTGCAACTATCCTGTGGTGCATCTGAATACTTTCTGTGAATTAAGTATATAATGTTCTGATGTATCATCATTGCCTTAGTACTAACGTGTGTGTAGTTTTTGAAACTTCCAGCTTCTTTTCTTGGACTAAGAGAACTTCCTCTACCAGACTGTTTCCCTCTTGAAAATGTTTGGGGAGATACCTGTAGTGTGTTCAAAATTAGGAATGCTTCAGGCTAAAATGTGCCCCTAAAAGGCAAACTGTTGAAAAGAATGTGCAGTAATTTGTTACAAATCTGAAGTACATGTAATGCCTTAGTGTAAAAAAAAGTTAAAAACTCATTGGTGAGCAACTTGCCTGTGCCCACTGAAACATGTTGGCAGATTAAACCTAGGTCTCTTAGGAGGGAAGAGCAGCCTGCTCTTTGGTTTTGCTTTGAGCAGAGAGGTTGAATTAGACAGTCTCCATAGGTGTCTTCATAGAATCATAAAATGGCTTGGGTTGGAAGGGATCTTAGGGGTCATCCAGTTCCAGCACCCTTGCTGTGGATGGAGTTGCCAGCCTCTATATCAGACAGCCCAGGAACCCATCAAGCCTGGCCTTGAATGCCTCTGGGGATGGGGCATCCACAACTTGTCTGGGCAGCCTATGCCATTGTCTCACCATTATTTGAGTGATTAATTTCTTCCTAACATCTAACCTAAACATCCCGTCTTTCAGTTTAAGTCCATTCCACCTTGTCCTGTCACAATCTACCTGCGTAAAAAGTTGGTCCTTATAGCAGCTTTCCACCTTCAGTGATTCTGAATAATTTCCTTCTGAGGATTAGTTAAGAGGATCAGAAGATAAATCTATGAACATGAGTTGATTTGGAAAAACAGTTTGGCCATTCATGCATTTTTCCTGACTTGATCATGACTTGCCAAATGTATGGCTGCGTAGTAATCTGCTATCTGTACTTGATTGTTTGGCAGAATCTGAGCTATGCCAGGTGTGGGATCAGTTTTGCCACACAGGATTAGTTTGGGCATCACTGTTACATTTCACAGGAAAATGAAACGGTTAAAGAAAGGCCTGTTTTGAGGGCAAAAGCAATGCTAAAGTTATCCTTATTTCTCTAGGGGATACTTCTGAGGCTAGTGTACAGCAGAAGATAAGTTTTCAAGTACCTAAAAGACTTTGCAAAAGCTTACCGGCATCTCCTACTTCATCACCTCAAGTACATAGAAGGCGACTAATAGAAAGATCGCAAAGGAGCATTGATGACCTGCAGAATATTGGCAAGTATGATTATGCTGATCTTGAGGGTAGAACTGTTTTTGAAGGACATTCTGAAACCATAAAAAGGGTACAGGAAGACTTTCTTAGCAGTTGCGAGTCTGCAAAAACAGTCTGTGATTCAGAGTTAACATCTGCTGAAATGTTTGAAGACATTCGAAAAGAAGAACTGTCTGAAAACACATTTGAAAGTAAAGAAGCAGATGCAGACCTGAAATGTAAAGGTGATACCGCACCTCAGCTGCTGCTGCGTCGTCCAGACAATCTGAAAGGATTACCTTCCCTTCAGAAGAGTCAGAGTACTTTTGCAGGGTTGGGCTTAGCATTTTCTGTTCATGGAGGATCCTCAGCCATTGCTCGCTGGCCAAGCTTTGCTGACAAGAGTGCACTTCCTGAGGAATGGGAGAATCTTGCTTTTTCCTCAGCAAATGAGAATCCCCGAAAAACATATGAAAGCTCTGAGAGGTAAGCCAATGAAAACACAATAAATAAACAGTAGCTCACTGTACTGGGGAAGGCTTTATTTTCCTATTTCTTCGTCTTGGTTACTGTCGTACAATATCAAGAAATCTGCAAGACTAAGGGAGTATTTTCAATGGCTGTAATAAACCGATTCATTAAGCCCTTGGTAGTCTACAGAATTGTGTTTAATTTTTAATTCTCAAATTTATATTTTCAGTTGGGAGTTAATGATGTATGTACAGTAGTAGTGGGGACTTGTTCTGCTATCTCCTCAGAAAACTCGTAGTATTTCTGATCACATTACCCTTCTGTTACCCAAAATCAAAAGTAAATATTAGACATCAAAAATAAATATTATTGAAGAGTGATTCATAGGGGAAATGCTTGTCAAATTCTCCTTATTCCACCCCCTCAATCTCAGCAGTAACTAGCAATTACGTGTTTATAATGTTTCCTATTGTTGGCAGTGAACTGTGGTAAAACATATTCCTTTGTCTTCAGGTATACAGAAGACTATCTTGTGCTTATCTGTTGTGGATTGTATGACCTCTTGCGTGGAGTTCTCCTAATATTACCAGATGTCATGCTAGAAGATGTGATGGACAAACTTATCCAACCTGATTCTCTTATAGTTCTTGTGAACCACCCATCTCCTCTCATACAACAAGGCGTCATTAAAGTAGGCCAACAGAAAATGTGAAATTGTCTACTAGCTTAGCTAACATCAGAAACGTGAAGAAACCTTCATTTTTATAGGCTTACTTCTCAGTTTTAAGATCTGTTTCTACTCTCACAGATTATAAAAACAAAAACAGACTAAAAGACCAAAAAAAAAAAGACACCAAAAACCCAAAACACCGAGCCTAAAGAATCTTTAAGAGATTAATATGATCTGTGTGCTGAGCCCTATGGTTTACACACCAAGGTGGAGGGATTAACAAATACAACAATTCTAAATCTCAGTCAACTGATGCATTCAGTCTCCATGTATAAGGAAATAATCCTTTTATGATGAGGGTGCCCACGGAAGATTTGGTTGCCTTACCATTGGAAATCTTCAGTCAGAGTAGAAGAGGCTTTGAGCAACCTGAACTAGTGGGAAGTGTCTCTGCCTGCCTGTGGTGGCTGGGTTGGAACTTCGGTGATCTTTAAAGGTCCCTTCCAACCCAAACCACTCTGTAATTCTGTGCTTGTTATGGATGTGACTCGGTTTCCCTTGAACCTGACTAAAAAACAGTAGTAGTCTTCATATTAAAAAGATAAATTCAACTGCTGTGAGAAATAAGGGGACTTTAGACTGTCAAATATCATGATTTTTTTAAAAACTTTGAAATCAATTGTTTAAATCACAGATCAGAACTAAGCTTTCGTGAGAATTTTTAAATACTGAAGTCTTATCTCGCAATTATGTCTTTATTTTCAGTTGTTGGATGCATATTTCAACAGAGCAAGGAGAGAGCAGAAGGAAAAATTCCTAAAGAATCGTGGCTTCTCCTTGCTCGCCAACCAGCTCTACCTTCACCAGGGCACGCAGGAAGTTGTAGAGTGCTTTTTGGAAATGCTCTTTGGCCGTTCTGTTGGCTTGGATGAAGAGTAAGTAATGCTTTGCTTTTACATCCTATAACTTAATATTTGAACTAAAAACTGCACTTTCTCACTGAAAGCAAAAATGTGATAGGTTTCTGATTCCTGTTTTTCTTAAAAAAAATATCATTTAAAAACTTAAAATGTTGTGTTGCTGCTTTAATGTATTTTTAAGTGCTTTAAAGTACTTAGGACTATTGTATGGTCCTTAAGCTGTTGGTTAGCAACTTCATCTGATGGGTGCTATCAGCTGGGGTGTTCTAAACACTCAAGATCTATGAGGATCTCAGAGGTCTCAATTTACTGTAGTCAGCTTAACTTCTTTTTCATCCCTGTGATCCTACTAGACTGCTGCTACTGGATTTTGATAAGTAGCTGAGGAAGAAGCTTGCTGCCACGTTCTCCTGACTGTAAATCCCCATTTCCTTTAGGGCATATCTCACAGATGTGCCATTTACTTGAACCAAAAAAACTCCCCATACTGGCAGGAACAGGGAGATGCTTCAAGCAGACAATTAACTTTCTAAGCAAGCGGTGTATTTTAGAATTAGTTTGACAATGTTAATAATTGTGAAGGGAGAGTATGCATCTAAGCATAGTCAACAGCACATAAGTCTTGGAAAAAAGCTTGTTCCCAGTTGCCTTCCTTGCAGTATTTGTAACCAAATGACTTCTGCATGTTGGCCTGATCTTCACTCAGTACAAATATTCCTGTTTAATTGCAAGACTTACAACTTCTGGCTGCTTAACTAGCCCCAGAGCAGAGTACTGTTATTTTCTCAGGACACATTATGAGGCTGGAAAGTTCATTCTTATGACTCACATTGTTTTAGTATTGTACATTAATATATGTGATGGGATGATAACCTTAGAATAATCCAGTTCGTTAATGCAAGGCCTGAAGCTCTGCTTTTAAGTTCTGCAGTTGAAGTAAGTTACAAGTTGCCAAACTTGGTCTAAACTTCACCAGTAATGGATATAAGATATCAGACCTGCTGCTAGGTCAGTATGACTTCAGTGAAGTCAGGCTTTGTTTGGTTCCTTGGTATTGTCTGTGCCAGTTGTAATATTTATGACTGGAAATAAGTCATTTGTGTGTACTGATCAAAAAACCTGTTTTCATGAAACCTGTACTGCAGGCCCTTGGCAGTTAGCCGAAGTACCAGGTATGTTTTTAGGTACTTCATTTCCTTACAGCTCTTCCAAGTGTTATATTTTACGTTTATTTCAGTGGTAGTTATAGTGTTACTGTAATGAAATGTAAGAATTTGCCTTCTACACCTTTGCCAAAATGCTATTATAGACTGATATTGCAGCATTTAAAAATACTGTATATGCCATGCTGCTATTTTAAAGACATTAGACTGACTTCTTTATTTTAATAGATTTGATCTGGAAGATGTGAAGAACGCTGGACTTTTTCAAAAATGGTGTGTCATTCCTGTGCTGGGTCTCATAGAGAACTCTTTATATGATAACGTTCTGCTGCATAACTGCTTCTGTCTCCTGCTACAAATCATAAATTCCTGCTCAAAAGTCGCAGACCTGCTGCTTGATAATGGTTTGCTGTATGTGCTGTGTAATACGCTGGCTGCTCTCAATGGACTGGAAACCAAGTGAGTATTTTATCCATTAGCACAGGCACAATGTTAAGAGTAGCAGAAACTGAAGCATATTGTGT
>PPHD01031222.1:0-10120 GCA_002909625.1 Bambusicola thoracicus | reverse complement strand
AAAATGGAGGACAGCTAATTGCAGAGGAAATGGAGAGTTTCCTTTTCTCCTGCTTTTTAAACTGTTGGGTGAGGGGGGAAAAACAACAAAACATTTTTTCCTACTCGAGAGGAAAAACAATCAGAAATGCTGAGTGGACTCTAAGAGCTGGACTGCAGATAAGCAGCAGCCGTGGGCTGAGCGCTGCTGGGGGCTGAGGAGCAGCGCCCCGTGTTCCTCCAGGTGTGCACAACCAGCCCTGCATCGCTGTCGTGTTTTTGGGGCCGACTCTTCTTGGCCCCTGCCTTGAAGGATTCCTCCCAACGTGTAGTTTTACATACGTATGCAGTGGATGTTCTTAATAGGCCTATTCACGAGGCACAAATGAGAGGTCCAGTAAACACCATTTACAGAATTACACTGCAGTGCTGGACTTAGTGGGGATTGATGGGCTGGGTGATTCATCCATCAAACCCCTTTCCAGAAAATAGTGCTACCAGAAGGTTGTGCTTCTTATTGAAGGGAAAATACCGCTCTTCATGTTCAGTATGCCTTGGCTTTGCCACTAATGTTTGAATAGAGCAGAAATTATATCTCGGTGTTTGGTTTATTTTGCTGTGCTTAATTCTAAAGAACAGAACCGTGTGGTGGAAGTCTGCAGGTTAAATGTTTATCCCAACGTTAGGCAAAGCCTTTTGTTAATCTTTACTCTTACAGCTTTGTAGAACAGCATAAGGATCTCCACTGTGTTTGGGCAGTGAGCTCACACCTCAGCAGGAGGCAGAGGAGAATGGCACAGGGGGAGGTGGGCTCCCACAGAGCTGGAATTATCCCTCCTGGAACTGCTCTGCAGCCCCAGCTATGCCACGTGCCCTGTGGAAGCTTTCTCCCCATGGCGTGAGCTGTCCCTCATGCTCACTTTCCCCAGGTTGTATTGGCACAAGGAATCCCCAATGGCAAAACAGCCTCCGGCGGGGGGAGGTGGAAGAGAGCAGTGCCCTTCACCCACAGTGCTGCTCTGAGTGCTCTCTCTTCTTAATAATAACAAAAGAAGAAAAGAAAGGAAGCAATAGTTACAATTGAACATGCCTTGGTTCATTAATGACTTAGTTAATGGAGTGCACATCGTATGGGGAGATCCCAACATCTGAAAAAATACAAATTTTATCAAGACACTCCCTGGCTCCTCCCGTGGGCGTGGGGAGCATCAGTGCTCAGGTTCTGCATCCATGCAGGTCTCCCAGGGGTTCTGGGGGAAGCGGGGCAGCGCGATGAGGAGGAGCACGATTCCAAAGACGAAGAGCAGGACGAAGGCAGAGCAGGCACAGGCGAAGGACCAGGAGTAGCTGTACTCCATCCAGACCGTGTCCTTGCTGTCGATCATCCTTTTCACAGACTGCCTCATGACTTCCACGGAGATGATGATGCAGAGACCTGAAGGAGATGAGAGCAGTGGGTAGAATAACCGGCTGTCAGTTCCCCATCCTTAACCACCTTTCTGCATGCTGTGGGATTCACAGGTGAGCCATTGCCTTGAATGTT
Source organism: Bambusicola thoracicus (assembly GCA_002909625.1). Lineage (NCBI taxonomy): Eukaryota > Metazoa > Chordata > Aves > Galliformes > Phasianidae > Bambusicola > Bambusicola thoracicus. The sequence goes on along the minus strand of PPHD01031222.1, from coordinate 8,599 downwards.
TGAAGGAACCAACGCCAGCAATGCTCACATCTCTGCTATCACCGCAGGTGCTGATGGCTTGTTGGGCATTATATTTTGGGAGGGCTTGGATGGGAAACCTGAAGTGATGGAATAATTGTGTGCCTTACGGTGTTTTTCCAAAGGTAGAATAAGGGCTTAATGGAGGTGATAGTTTGTGGTATGACAAGGTATTAGTAGCTCTGTCCAAATGTGATCTTATTTTGGTGAGGCAGTTACATATTCTGGGCCTGGATCAGCTGTTTCTTTGGCTTGAGCTTTCATGTGTTGCTGTGTTTAGAATAAACGAAATAGAACAGAGTATAGCTCTGATTTAGACCAGGGCCTGCACTTCATGTGTCAGAAATACCCCTTTTAAAGGCATCCGGAGAAAATTCAGGCTGCTGTGTGATGCTGAGCTGCACACTTTAACACGAGGACGTGCCATCTCATTGGGACTGGGAAGAAAATGCCACTCCCCAGGCACTCTTAGCAGTGTTTCCATCCACCCAGAATTTATCCAAGTGCTGTGCTATGTGCTGAGGGCAAGCAGCAACCCTCCTACCTGCAAAGGTGTAGAACATGGATGCTGGCTTCAGCAGGTAGTCCCTCTTCTTCTGGAAGGAGAAGAGGACGCAGATTGTTCCGATGATGGCAAAGCCAACGCTGAAGATGGCAATGGCTGCAGCTGAAATGCTGTATTCTGCCAAAGGAAAGCAAACACCAAAGGAATGTGAACGTCTGCACATTTCCAGTGTGTTCCCATCAGCTGCTGTGATTTTCTGGTAGGTCGCTCAGAAAAAAGTGCATCCTCTCATTGCTGCAGAGAAGGGGCTCTGAGAAACCAAGTGTTTCCCTCTGAGCAGGCAGATGAGGTCAGAGATGTCGTGTTGGCACGGCCTTTATTTACTAATGTTTCTGTAGGATAACAATTCCCAGCTCTGTGAGGACTCAGCTTCTCTAGGGCACAGGATGAACCCTCCATAAGTGCCCTGCTGGATGCTCAGCCCACCAAGATGAGCTCCATATGCTTTGCCCAGCTGCAGCACAGCTGTGTGGAGGGCAGAACCACTAATTGGGGAATTCAGGCCTTCCTTTGGACACTGTGTTTCTTTTCAGATTAGCTTAATATTTAACACATGTAGCCATGCATGAGCACCACAGCGCCTGATGATATTTGCCTTTCAGGCCATTTAAATACCCAAGTCTTCCAGGCAAAATCATGAGGAATCTTTTTGCCTGTTACTCATTAGCTCCCATCGAGATGTGGCTGTTTCTGTATCACTCTTTGTTCTCATTGCCACTGTGTCACTGATTTCCTCAACGTTATGCTTTCCAGCTGTCTTTACCATGCGCTGGAGCTGCCCCACGAAGTTAGTTTCAACGTGAAATCTTTCACTGATGTCTTCTTGCTTCCATGGGGAGGGCTCAGAGTGTGGCACACGGTGGTGGTGCTGGGATGCTGTTGTACTGGCAGTGTGGGGGTGGGATCTGATAGAAATTCCTCTCCTGCTTTCCATGGAGCCAGGATGGAACCCTCATTTCAGGGACCCCTTCTAGGCTGGATGTGGCTCTGGGCAGCCTGGCCTGGTGGTTGGTGACTCTGCACATAGCAGGGGGTTGAAACTATATGACCATTATGGTCCTTTTCAACCCAGGCTGTTCTATGATTCACCTACATCCCACGTGCTCCTTGGTTTGTGCTGTGCTGGGGAGAAGCTTTTCAGAGCCGTTCTTACCTTTCTGGGTGGTGACTTCAAATATCTCCGAGCTCAGTCCGGGAGTGAAGTGCTTGAAGTAGGAGCAGTTGTGAGCTGAAAGGGAAAAGGAAATTTAATTCTGTGCACTTGGAAACCACTGATAAAATGCAGCAAAATGGGATTTACTTTCTACAGGTGTAGCAGGCTCGCAGTGGTTTTAGGATAGGTACAAATGGGATCTCAATCCTGCTGCAGACATCCAGCCAACGCTTCTGTTTCTTAAAGCAGTAACGGCAGGAGGGGGCAGACCTCGAGGATTTGGGCCTTGATCTATCAGAACACTTCAGGAGGTGCTTAAGCAGCCCTGACAGCTGTGCTTCCCCAGGTGCCCTCCTGGGAATGCTTCCCGCAGAAGAGCAACGCAGAGACAAAGCTGCTGGTTGGAGCCCTTCCCCTCCCACCGCTGCGTCAGTCCCACTGCTGAACGCTGCTGAACCCCAACCTGGCAGCAGCACGGCTGGACGAAGGGTGCCCGCTATTTATAACCCGTTTAATTGGAAGCCTGGAGGGGCGTGGAGATGGGGAGCAGTTGTCTGTAGGGAATTTGGCTGGAAATGTGCAACCACAGCGTTCTGCTGAGCGCTGCCTGCACTGTGCTGGGCTGGAGGGCCCTCCTGCACCCCGGATTGTCTCCTTGGGATGGCCAGCTCCTAACACCAACACCTCTGGTTCATTCAGCAGCAGAGCTAGCACTAGCTGCTGGGAGCTACCAGCACAAACTGCATTTGTTGTTTATTCCCAGCTTTCATTTCTCACGGTGAGGATGTAGCAGAGCACTCTGTGTTACCTCTTGGGCTCTTTTGTTTTTTTGCTGTCATGCAAATGGCAGATTGCAGAGTTACTGACTCAAGGAAGGTTTACTTTCCCTCTCCCAGGGGATAAGCAATTCTAAAGCAGCGTTTTTGGGCCCATTAGTGAAAGATTCCTCAGAGATGCTGTTATCTACTTGTTTTAAAAGCTGAATTTTATTCCATCTGCAGCTTCTCCTTGCTGTAGACCATGTTCAGTTCTGGCATCTTCTGACCTGTTCTGTATTATCCCTGGAGGAAACGTAGCTGAACTCGGACCTCAGTGTCTAAAATTGCCTTTTTTGAGGCCCAGAGCAGAGGCTGCATTACGGTGCCTGCTGTCAGTGAGCGTCTGGGCCGGGTAATCCTTCAGCTCCTGTGCTAAAGGGCAGGGAGATGGGATGCAATTGGCGTGCTCCATCTTGGGTTGGTTGGTTGGTTGGTTGTCCAAAGTGTGAGGTGAAGCCAGCAGCAGCAGTGCAGTGGCTACACAGCGATCCAGCCCTTCACCCCATGAAGGCTCAGTGAAGGGGAGTGCACAAAAACCTCTCAGAGAGAGGGAATTGTCTGCTGCGATGTGTTGCTTTCAGTTTAAAGGCACGTTGGTGCACTGCTGAGCTGGGAATGTCTTTATCAACAAGATTCCCTGTTATTCAAGAGAACTGAGGCACTTCAGTCCCTCTCTGGTGCCATCATGAATTAGAGAAAAGCCCATTTGTGTCACAGCACATTTACATAATGGATAGGATTTAAATTGAGTTTTATAATGGAAGAAAATTTTGTGGCGATCTTTGTTTCCCTCCACTCCTTAATTGCTTTCTCTCTGCCACAGGTCATACACTGACGGAACGGCCCACGGGCTCTGCAGTCATTCAGGGCCACTGTGAACTTCGGGGACACAATGTGTGGTTTATCACAAACTGTCCTCCCTGCTCCAGGTCACCTGCAGCCCTCCTGGCCCCTTCCCTTCAAATCCATCATTGCTGGGGGGGAAGTGGACCAGTGGGGAACAAGGCAGATCCGCTGGTAACCTATTTGCTCTGCTACATTTCCTCTCTGTTCCGGATGCTGACACCCGTGTTCCCACACCTACCAGCTCCTCTTTAGCCTGCTTGCAGCACACGTGAGCTACAGAGCACCCATCTCTCCTGCTGCCCTGAGCTAGGAGCGCACTTCTGGGCTCTCCTGGAGGTGGAGGTGAGCTGTGTTCCCCCAGCAATGCAATGCCCCAGTGGGCTTCTGACCACAGGTGAAAACACCTCAGTATTCACCTGAATTTTCCCAGCTTTTATGGCCCTTTCCCCGATCTTCATCTTTCTTATAGTAGGACACTGAACCCTTTCCAGTTTGTTGGCATCCTTGCAAGAGTGCTGTAAAATTTTAAAGTTCTGCCTAAATCACAGTTCTGTTCTGTGGACTGCAAGCCAACACATCCTCTAATTTTTGAGCTGTGCTGAGCTCAGAACCCAATAAATAGTGTTAATTGTGCCATCCATTTCTCCCTCAGGGAGTGACTGGTAAATGCTCATTAATGCAGTGATAAGTTCTGATGTTTCTTTTCCAGTGCTGGCAGTGATCTCTGACCACATCTCATGATTTCCAGGAAAACCAACATCTGCATCTCCACTCCCTGTTGCTCCATTCGGCTTTCCCTGATGGCTGCACAGCTGCTCTGTCCCCCCATGGACTGAGATCAAGCCAGTGAGCACACTGAGCAGCCTCAGCCCACGGGGGCTGTGCTCTGCCCACCTCCCCATGCTGAACAAAAAGGGGGTTTGGGTGTTGTTTTTATGACGGAGGTGAGAATGCAATGAGCTCTGAACCCCCCAGTGCTGCTAATGGCACAAGATATCATCCAAAGTGCCAAATATTTTTTAATACAGCGAAAAAGCTGCAGGCTGTCCTGTGTGGGGCTCAGCTCCCTGAGGTTCTTTGCAGGGAAAGGCAGTGCCGGGCTGGGGCTCAGCTCTCTGTGAGCACATGCTGGTGTCTGTCAAAGGCAGGAGCTGCTTTCGTGCTGCCCTGGCTGCGAAGCTGCTGTCTGCAGACAGCTGGATATTTATGGGCTTTATATTTACCCTGCAGTTGTGCCATTTTTGTGTTTATCGACCAATTTCTATTGGTTTTCCTTCCGTGGGCGCTATGCTCCCTGTGTGAGGAAGGGCAGAGTGTGAGCAGCGTGCTCCTGGGCACACAACCACCTCCGTGAGAGGCAGCGAGTGACACACTCCCAAATTTGGTTCGAGGCAGATCTGAGCACTGCGACGGAGCCCAGCTCTTCAGAACACATAATTTGGCCAAATAGGTAAAGAACCGTGGTAATACCATCAATGTACAGCAAACAGGGGCGCTAAGATTGTTCACAGGAAGTTTTCAAGTATATGCTAACGTATATATTTCATTTCAAGCAGTGTAGCTGACATGAAGGCAGTCCTGTTTTTTCTGTTCTGGAGGGTGTCCAGTTCCCTATGAGCCTCCTGCAGCACAGTCACAGTTGGGAGCGTCAGTGCACACGGTGAGAATGTTGCTGACTTGGCACCGCGCACGGAGCTGAGCCCGCTCCCCATTGACTGCACCGGGGGAATATGGGGAAAGAAGAGTGCAGGGTGAAGCAAGCTGGTTTTGAACTCCTTTTTGGAGCTTACGACTCCTTTTTGGAAGCTGGCAATGTAAATGGAAGCTCCCTGCCCTGAGAAATGATTGTTCTTGAAATGGCTTGGGGGATAATCTAATGCTGGCCACGAGCAGGCTCAGGGGATCCCAAAGGCGCAGCCACATAGTTGGGCCCAGTCCTCTAAACCCTCCTTCTGCCAAGGCTCTGCCGGCTGCTGTCAGTGCACCTGGCTGCTGTGGCACATCAGCAAAGCTCACTCCATCCCAGTTCCCACCGTGCTCGACCCTCTTCCCCTTCTGCCCCCTGCTGCCATCGCACTGGAGCCGATGACTCAAATGCAGCTGCAAACACACAGCGCTGTGCAGCCCCACGGGCCACGCGCCGTTCCCACCGCGTCCTGCAGCCTCCCAAGCAAAGTGCCACACAAGGGCAGCCGGCCGTACGTACCTCCGGGCAGGCTGATGGGCCCGCAGCCCGTCTCTTTGGCACTTTGCTTCTGCACATGAATCCGCTTCGTGCAGAGCCGCCAGAGCCCGAAGTGAGCCGCCTCGCAGGTGGCATTGAAGTCCTCCACCTTGGGGCTCAGCACGGCCCAGTGGTCCGTCACCACGGCCGCGAAGAGCAGCGAGACGCCCACCAGCAGCACGCAGAAGGTGAGCCGCACTTTCAGGGGTTTGGTCTCGTCCATCCCGCCGTGGGATGCGGCTCCTGGGCCGCCTTTCCCTGGGCCCTGCTCGCCCGCAGCCGCCCCACGCGGGCTCCCGTCGTCCTGGCGCTCCTCAGCCTCTGCAAATGTCAGCCCCAGCTGATGGGCTGTGTCAGGAGGCTATTAATGCACGGAGTGAGGAAAGCTCAGCTTTCCGCCCCGTCCCATCCTGCGTTTGTTTTGGATTCCCACGGCCAAGCGGGTGCTCCTTCGGAGCCGCTACCGCCACTGAAAGGCTCCGTTCTGCTGACTTGCAGCATGCCCAGAAATAGGCATTAACGGGATGATTAACTTTTCAGCTAGGTTCTAAACCATCTGTGTTTATAATAGCGGCGGAGCTGCGTTCAGTCTGATCCTAAATAGCTTAATAACAGAGCCAGAGCCTGCAAAGTGCCTGCACATGCCGACAGCTCGTGGCTGTGTCTGCACGGGTAGCTTTGGAGCCGGGTGCTGGCAGCAGGGCAGGCTGTAAAGGATGTGCCAATGGAGCCCATTTGTCTGTTGTATTGCTTGCTTTTACTCCTATTGATTTGGGAAGGTATTTTGAGATGTCCGAAGGAAGGTGCTGTGGTTCCCTCCAGAAGGAGAGAAAGGTTTATATCCAAAGTTTAACTTCTGAAATGTTGTAAAGTTACGATAATTTATTAAAATGCCACTGGAGAATGGTTGGGACTAAATGATACCTAAAGGTCCCTTCCATCCCAATCCAATTGAAAGGATACGTTCCACTGCCAACACTGAGGTGTTGGCAGTGCTGCCTGGAGGGGCTGTGGATGCTCCATCCCTGGGGGCACTCAGGGCTGGTTTGGATGGGGCTCTGGGCAACCTGAGCTGCTGGGGGGCCATCATGGCAGGGAGTTGGAACTGGATGATTTTAAAGGTCCCCTCCAACCTAAACCATTCCACGGTTCTATGATTGGGTCTATGAAACACAACAATCTGACATTCCTCCAGAGTTTGGTTTTCTGTGCTGGAAACTGTTGACTGAAGTTGATTCTATTTCACATTTCTTCTGCCACTCCTCTGCCTTGACTGCAGCCCTCAGCTCCAGTTTGAAGACTGAAAACCTTTGGTGATGGCTGCCCCATCCAGCACCCATACAACAACAGTAAAACACTGCAGATTTTCATATAGACACAACTGGCAACGTTTGCCTTTTTTTTTTTTTTTTTTGGTTTATTTTCTTTTCTCCTTCCCTTTGATATTCCAGTTGATTGTAGAGCTAATTTGATGATAATGTCACTGCAGAGGCCACTGTGGAGGTGACATTCCAATTGCGATGTCAAACTGATGGGGGTGACAGTACCTGAATGTCAGAAGGGTGGTTAAAAAAATGTCAGTGGAAATCTGCAAACATCATGTTATCATGTCAAGATAATGTCAGTGCTGCTCTACTGCTGCTTTATGAACACCCCAATTTGGTGTCAAAACAAAGGTGCGGAGGTGCCGGATCAAATTAATGAGGACAATCCGAGGCAATGAGTTAAGGGTGAAGGGTGAGCGTGGAAAAGGGGAAGAAATTATAGAGAGCTGAAAAATGTTGTTCCAAAGTATCTGTAATTGAAATGGGACTTGGCTCCTTCGACAGCAGCTGAAAGCTCCTGCTGCTGGGGCAGCCCAGCGCTGTGCTGCATGTTGGGTTGGACCAGCTCTGCTCCAAATGTTGGCTTTCCAGGGGTGGCTGCATGCATCTCCCTGGCTGAAGGAATTATGTTTCAAAATGGTTGATGGCACTGTGTTTTCTGAGGCATAAAAACGCTATCTTGTCACACGGAGGGAAATATTAGAGGCTTACATTTCTGTTTCTTAACTGGAGCCAGGAGTTCTTGTGAACCTGGAAAAGCCTAATGGGGGCAGACTCGAAAGTGGAAAAGGAGTGCATTAACAATGTAATGCCTTTTTCTTTTGAAGCAGCCTCTTGTTAGATTTCACTGGGCATCAGTCAATCTTCTGAGCTGCATCCTGGCTGCCAACGTGAATGCGTGTTTGCAAATGTGGGCTTAAAGCAATGCTTTGGTTGTTGAGGAAGGAAGTGCTAATGATCATGCTTTAGACTAATTACAACCTACAAGGGCTGCAGGAGAGGGAACTCATTGCTGCTTTTGTTGCTGCGGGTTTTTGTGTCTCTTCCAGTGCTGGCAAGGGTCACGCTTTTTGCGCTCATTCAGGTACTCTGTGATCTGGATTGTTCCTCAGAATTTGCCTTTTTTTTGGGGGGGTGGTGGGTGAATTTTGTTAAAAACATCCAGGAAATAAAGAAAATGAACGAAAAGGAAAAAATTCATCCTTCCCTGACCAAAAAAAAACTGATTTGGTGCCACTGGTTCCTGAGAGAAGAAACTCCTTGGTTGGGCTGTGCTCCCACAGGCCCCATTCTCCCCAAACTATGGGGGATTTCTGGACAAACGTCCAGTGAAGCTGATACCCAGAGGGGCAGAAAGAGCAGTGAGGAATGGCTCTCGCTGTCTCTCTGTGTCAGCTGGGCAGCGTTTGCCTTCAGAAATCAATATCACATGAAAAATAAACAGAGTATTAATGAGGACCTGTTGGGAGGCAGGGAGGGCTGTAATTAGAGGCACTTTGCAGCAGCGAGTGAAAAAGTGAAAATGGCACTGTTTGCTCGAGAAAATGGTAAATGATGTCTTGTGACCAAGCATTGCCTTTTTTGTCCCAGCAGAGGCGTTGGTGTGGCTCTGCTCCCCAACATCTGCACCTTTCTGCAGTTCCTACTGAC
>PPHD01031221.1:0-10121 GCA_002909625.1 Bambusicola thoracicus | reverse complement strand
CCCTGCACATAGCAGGGAGTTGAAACTGGATGAGTAGTGTGGTCCTTTTCAACCCAGGCCATTCTACGGTGACTCTATGATTCCATGGTTCTGTGATGTTCAAAGTCCATTCCAGCCCAGCTATTCTCTGATTCTGAGATGCCCTCTTCTCTCTGTTGCAGGTATGACACGCCAGCATCAAAGAAGAAAGTCCGCCTCAAGGACCGCAACAAGCTGTCGACAGAGGAGCGCAGGAAGCTCTTTGAGCAGGAGGTGGCCCAACGGGAGGCCCAAAAGCAGCAACAGCAACTGCAGAACTTGGGCATAACGTCCCCCCTTCCCTACGACTCCATGGGTTATGGCACACAACACCACAGCTTCATCGGCTACCCGCCCGGCTACCCCATGCAGGCCTATGTGGACCCCAGCAACCCCAATGCGGGCAAGGTGCTGCTGCCCACCCCAAGCATGGACTCTATGTGCTCCCCAGCAGCCTACGAGCACCCTCAGCCCATGGTGGGGCACACGGTTGAACCCACCCTACCCACTCCCCAGCCGGTCCCAGTAGTCCAACATGTAGCAACGCCGATGGAGGTGACGACTCCTCAGTATGTAGCACAAAGCGATGCCGTGGTCCACCAAGAACCCAACGTGGCTGTCCTGCCCGTGCCCACCACGGGACCAGTGCAGGGGCAGAGCTATGGGGTGTGGGATTCCAGCCAGCAGACGGTGGCCGTGCAGCAGCAGTACTCGCCAGCCCAGTCCCAGCCTGCCATATATTACCAGGGCCAGACCTGTCAGACTGTTTATGGGGTGACGTCCCCCTACTCGCAGACGACCCCACCGATTGTACAGGTAACCCATGGGGGAAACGTGACCTTTTCAGGCACAGTGTGGCACACAGCACCCGCAGAAGGACAGGAGCCAGCCTGCAACTGGAATGCTGTGTGTGCTCACCGTGCCAGGGGCCGTCCTGATTTGCTTTCGTATTGGGCAGCATTGCTGAAATAACTCTATCTGAGAGTCTGTGTAAAGCACAGGTTTGCTTTGTGGTTGGGCATTGTGGTTGGGCTTGATTGGGATGTGATCTCCCGTAAGTTCTCCAGGATATGAGAATTCCTTCTCCCTGATGTGGTGTATCGCTCCCATCAGTCCCCATCAGTTTTTTCTTCTAGGATGTACCTGATTTTCATTTCAGATTATCCAATCATGGTGTTCCTGCTGCACATCTTGCTAGCTTCTTTCCAGAGAGGAGCATCACAGATTGCTTTAAAAAGAACAAATGGAGCTCATAGCACGCTGGGAGTGAGGGTGGAGCAGTAAAGTTTACCTAAAGGAGGTTCCAGGACTGCCAGCTGCTTCATGTTCTGTCCTAACTCCAGCCTGGGGATCCCTCTGGGCAAACCTCTTGGTCTGCCATGGTGGGATACAGGCTGCGTCCTGGTGGCAAGCACTGGTGCTGTCCTGCTTTACAAGCTCTGAGATATCCACTCTCGTTTGATACGTTAGAAGATTTCTTCATCATACGCGTGCTGGGAAATAGTCTTTTGTGCTCAATTTTGCACTTTCTTCCACTGCCGATGAGCAATTGTCCTGAGCAAGTGATTTGGTATTTCCTTTGAAAGCTGTAGGTTGTTCTGTAGGTTGTCCCCTTTGGCTACCCAGGGCAGGATGCTGACCCCAGCCCTTTGTTCTCGGTTGCAGAGCTACACCCAACCAGGCCTGCAGTACATCCAGGGGCAGCAGATCTACACGGCCCACCCGCAGGGAGTGATCGTTCAGCCCCCACCTGCCGTCACCACCATCGTGGCAGCCGGGCAGCCACAGCCCATCCAGCAGGTATGGCTCACACTGGGAGATGGATGGCACCATGTGAGCTGCTGACCTCCGCACGGATTGGGGCATCAGGCAGCTGGCAGAAGGACTGAGGAGCTGTCCTGCCCAAAGCTCCATTCCTACTCAGGGTCAGGTTGGGTGGACCAAGGGCAGCCTGATCTGGTGGGTGGCAGCCAGCCCACAGCAGCTTTGGGGTTGAATGAGCTTTGAGATCTCTTCCAACTCAAGCCATGTTGTGACTCTATGGTTCTGTGGCCTTTAAGGACCCTTCCAACCCAAGCTGTTCTTTGGTTCTATGATCTTTCATAGGACTTTCCAACCCAACCATCTGAGATCTAAGAGTACCTGTGGCAGAGTGCTTGTATTCATATGGTCAGGGTGTGAGCAAGTAGCTACCAGTGACTATTGGATGAAAAGTGGGTGAAATGTTCTACTGTCACTTCCCTGGGGCAATGCTAATGTCCTTTTAGAGTTTTACCTACAACAAAGACTTTGTTGCAGGGAGCCAGAGCTGTCAGACTGCTCTGCTCTGCCCTCTGGCATTGTTGTCTGTGTGTTTTCAGCCAGAGCTTGTGGTGACCAACAACCTCTTGGACCTGCCTCCGCCATCCCCTCCCAAACCCAAAACCATTGTCCTGCCTCCCAACTGGAAAACAGCCCGAGACCCCGAGGGGAAGATCTACTACTACCACGTGGTAACGAGGTAAGTGATAATGAGGTCAGCATTGGGGTGGATGGAGAACAGATGGATGCAGTGGCACCATGCACCTCCAAGCACAGGCCAGGTGGGGTGGTGCTCTGCTTGAGTCTTGCTGTGAGATGGGGACGCTCACAGCTCGGTCATAGTATCATTAAGGTTGGAAATGACCACTAAGATCATCAAGTCCAACCTCACCTGTCAGTGAGGAGTGCCTCCTTCATCATTCTTCTGCAGTTACACCTGAAATTGCTGATTGAATGCAGTGAACCTTGAACTTCTTTAGAGTAACCCATGCTGGGGGATTTCTATAAACCCTTCTTTTTAGGATATCATCAGATTGGACAGTGCCAGCAGAGGAAAGGAGATCTGACTTGTCCATACATCTTCTTATTTGAATATACATTTTCACATTTGAATTACTCATTTCAGCAGTTGAATAGTGGTTATTTGACATGATGTACAGTAATTAGTATCTGGAGAATTAAGTGCTGTGCTGAAGAACACGGAGCTGCTTGGAAGAAGCACGCTCCCATGGTTCTCCATGGCTTTTCCTTAAAGGCAGAGAGTTTTCTAGATGCAGGTCAGCAAACCTAAGAGGCTCAGAGCACTGATTCGATGCAGCCCTCTGGGTTCTGCTGTGCAGAGGAGCTCATGTCCCAGCTTCATAGAGCTCATAGCTGGGAAACAGTTGCTGTGTGAGGTCACCTCTGTACCTAACAGTGCTGCTGCAGCGCTGGGCTCTTCCCATCCCTTTTGTTTGGTCTGCTTTTCAGTTGACCTGAGAGTCAGAGCAGGCTGTGATGCTCTCCTGACGCACAGACAGGCTGAGTGTCATCTGTCTGTTGAGCCTTTCAGGTTCTTCATCGGGGCTTTCCTCAAGGCTTCTACTCTGCATCCTTTGTGCTGTGAGATGCCTTCAGGTGCTGCTGCCCTTTATTCTGCAGAAGCAGACATTAAACCCATCCCTTAGGTCTGATGTGATGTCTCTCACCACAGTCATAGACCTTCTGTGTTTCATGTCCATGGCCAGCTGCCCTTGGTCCCATTGCAAGTGTCACCGGTGGCAGAAAATGGTGCAAGTTCTCCTTCTTAAAATGGCTCCTTCTCTGAGGGTGATGTGCTCTGTTTGTTCTCCAGGCAAACCCAGTGGGACCCTCCAACGTGGGACAGCCCAGGGGATGATGCCAGCCTGGAACACGAAGCTGAGATGGATCTTGGGACCCCAACGTATGATGAAAACCCAATGAAGGTAAGCGTGGGGGTCAACGAGGGAAGCTCACTGCCAGCATCTTGATGGCCCACATGGATGATCCTGGGCTTGCCCGCTTGCCAAAGCATCATGTGTGCATGCTGCAGAGTGGTGGTTGTGGGATGGTGACAGAGGAAAAGCAGTGACCCGAGATGAGCCATAATAGCTGTAATGACCATTGGCTTTACGGGCTTTAGAACAGTGCTGTAGGATCAAGGGAGTTCTGTTGTTTTCTCAGCACCTGGTGCTTTTTGCAGTTGTGTGAGGGTTCCCTTCAGGTCTGGGGTCTCACCTTTCTTCTGTGTTGGATCTGAAGAAGCTCAGGCTCCTTGGCAGCGAGGTGGGAGCAGATGTATCTCCTTGATGGTGTCCCATCTGCAGGCAGGATGTCTCTGGCTGCCTCACTGCATGTGTCTGGCCATAGGTTTGAGAATGGAAAGACCAAACCAGGTGTTAAACCCCACTGTCATCCTCCAAGCAGCTGCTATAAGTCATGCCATGGGTGTGCCCTGTGGCACTGTGGGGCAGAGAGAGGAGCCATGGAGAAAGGGTTTGTTGTTGGGTTGTAATTCTGGGAGCAGTCCCCATCCTCTCCAGCCATGCTGTTCCAGAGCAGAGTCTTTGTGCTGCTGACAAAGCCATTTCTCCCTGCTCTGCTGCAGTCACTTTTCCCAACTCCTTCCATTTCCTTGCCAGGATGCTGAGGGTTAATTCAATCCATGTAATGCCTCCAAACACTTCAGTTGGGATTCTTGTAGAGCTGACTTAAGCGATATTAATTGCAAATATTTATCTGCCTGTAAAAAAGTTAATTAGAGAACGAATGAAGGCCTGGCACACACTGCTCCACTTCTGTGACGTTGCAGAGGGGTCCAGAGGAGCTTCATAATGGCTTTTGTCCCTGGGTCTGCCTGTTCTGGGAGCCTTGGGATCTCCCTGCAGAGGAGCAGAGCAAACAGTCACATCCCCAAAGCATACATGGGCACACGTGTGCCTTGAGGCTGCAGAGGCTGCTGGGCTTTTAGGTCCTTGTGGGGCACACGTTCAGTAGCACGCAGTGAATTTCCACTGGATCTCCCCCTGGCTGCTTTCTCTTGCTCCCTTCTTCCTTCCCGCTGCATCTCCAGCATGGTTTTCCACCCTTCAGCACCCCAGGTAGTATATTAGGAACAAAAAGAGTGGTGATGCAGTGGCACAGCTGCCCGGGGAGGTGGTGGGGTCACCATCCCTGGAGGTGTTTCAGAACAGTGGAGATGTGGCACTGAGGGATGTGTTCAGTGGGCACGGTGGGGTGGGTTGGGGTTGGGGATCTCAGAGGTCTTTTCCAACCTGAATGAATCTACGATTCTGTGATCCCATGTCCCATCCTGCCCAACTCTGCTCTGCAGCCTTTCTGTAAGGCAGTGAAACTCGCATTATGGATGTCCTCAAAGCACTGTGTGCCTTTATTTTTTTTTGCATTTCCTTGCATTACAGTTTTCCTGGCAGGCAGCAGTGCTTTGGAGGAGCTCGGAGGAATGAGCTGTGGTCAGACCAAGGCAGGCCAAAGCCTTGGAACAATCTCTGAGTAATGGTAACCACAGCTCTATGTCATTGCAGTGCAAGCCTACTGCTACTGTACTTCTGTCCTAAGTGCAGCTCTCAAGCAGTCAGCTTTCAATGAGGCTGAAATCAAGATTAATCTTAGCATAGGGAGAAATTATCACCTTTGCACCAATAGCAGCGAAGCGTTTCTCATCTTCACTCTTGCCCTCATGCCACAGGGATTCCCCCTGCATCCCACAGAGCCTGCAGGGCAGTGTTAAGCTCCCATCCTCCGGTGTGCTGCAATTCAGAGGTAACCATTGCAGCCAGCGGCTTTCCTGCACAGCTCACAGGGCCTTGCTGAGCTGGGAAGTCAGCTGGGGTGCCTGCAAAGCCCCTTGTAGGACCACAGCTCTGCCCCTGCCTGCTCAGTGCCTGCGTTGGCATCGAGTCATCCAAGTTGGGAAGGACCTCCGAGATCACCAAGTCCAACCCCAGCCCACCCCCACCATGCCCACATCCCTCAGTGCCACATCTCCACGGTTCCGAACGCCTCCAGGGACAGTGACCACCACCTCCCTGGGCAGCTGTGCCACTGCATCACCACTCCTTCTGAGAAGGAACCATTCCTAACACCCCACCATGGCTGTGCCCATGGCTGTCTCTTGGGGATTGCCCTGGCACGCACCCGCTGGCAAGGCATTGCCTTCCCCTCTGCAGTTGGGTGGCTCACCCCATCGTTTTTTCCATGGAAAGGGGAGTGAATCCTACCTCAGCCAGTAGGAAAAACACTGAAATCCAGAATTCTCATCAAAGCAGACATCCAAAGGTTTGTCATTTTTTCATGGACGCATCATCCCGCTCCGCTTCAGCTAACCAATGAACGCGTGTCGTTTGGGCTCCCCAAGGGCCATAGTAAAACCCCATTGTTGCAGAACTGACCTGCATAGGAAGTCTCACCCTGCAGTGCTGAGCGTGGGTGGATGGCAGCAGCACGAAGCTCTGACCCGGGCAAGCGTGGGAGGTTGGGATGTCAGTAGGGTTGGGCCTCACTGTTTTCTTGCACTGGGGTGTGCTCTCCTGGCTGGCTTTGGTGCTGCCCTCCATTCGTGGTCTGACATCACTGCCTTCCAGCTGGAGCTGCAGCCTTGGACCCACGGCCAGGCTGTGGGGAAGGAATGAGAGAGGGATGGGGCTGCCCAGGTGATGCTGTTGGGTTTTCTGTCTTCCATCATTTGCTGCTGCATACCTGCACTGTGCTGTGGCTGCTCTAGAAGTCATCTATGGCCTCGCTCTGTCTGCTGCTGGCTGCGTTGCGGGGGGATAACAAAACCCTATAGGTATAAGGCTCACATTAGGGTTGTTAATGCAGAGCTGAGGCTTGTTGGAGCTCGCACCCTGAGCCCTGCGGGGCCGTGCTGGCTGCTCCCCACTCTGCAGCCTCTCTGCTCACAGCTGTGCTTCCAAAATAGCATCAGAGAGCTCCAGGAACTGGTGTGGCCGGGCTGGGAGGAAGGAGGGGATGGGCTGCACTCCCCTTCTCCGTTTGGGCAGAGGGAAAGCAGCAGCAATCAGGAGCCTTGGCTCCTCACTGGGGGAGGGTTGGCTCAGCCCACGCCATAAAAGCCCCTGTTGCAGTGCTCCCCACTGTAGGGTGTCACTGGCTTGGTTAGAAACTCACTGCCAGACTCCTGGGGGCTCATGGATAAATCCTGGCTGAATGGGAAGCCCATTTCCCTGCTGCCGTCCTAATGCAGCCAACCTGCTGCCATCCCTGCCTCCATCCTCACGTTGCCATCCTCCTCTCCTATTGCGCTCAGGATGTTATGGGTCCCTTCCAACCGGGAATGTTCTATGATCTGCCCCCAGTTGTTCCTCCAGAAGTCATTCCCAGCTCCACATCCCCCACTTTTCCCATGAAGTCACCCCCAGAGCTTCCTCCCCGCACCCCCTTTTAGGACCCATCCCAAAAGCGGAGGGGACCCCGCGCAGCGCCGCGTGGCACGCAGGGAGCGGCTCAGAGCCATGTGTTCCCCATTAGGGCCCTTTGATGGAGGTACCCGGCGCAGGGAGCCAGCAGGGCTTTGATGTGAAGCCAGCAGGGACGCCCCGGCCCTAATTCACTCCACTCAGGGATTGCTCTCAGCCATAAAACTTCCACGGGAGAGTTTTATTGAAGCCCAGAGCTGCTTTTACTGCGGGACGTCGCTGCTCCCATCCCTTAGCAAAGATGTGGCTCTGTGGTCACCCCAGCTTGGTGCCCAGCCTGGCCGTGCCCTGTGCCACCGAGCCATGCTGGTGGTTAGGATGAAGCCAATGGGTCATAATTAGGCTTTCACAGGCATGAAATAAACGGGGAGGGGGGAAAGCTCTGCTTTCCTCCTCCTCGCCCCCAGCTAAACATATTTCAGTGCTCGTAACGCCGACCGCAGCGCTCGGCCCCTCCCTCCCCAAAGCAGCCCCAGAAGCAGCTCTGGCCATTCTGCTTTTTCCTAAAGAAAACAATAGGGCAGCAGAGCCCTGCTCCTCCCATTGGGTTCATTCCGGCATGGAGGGGGCCGGGTTTGGGCAGGGGGATTTAGAGAGATGGTTTTGGGGAGGCGGATGTCGAGAGGTGGATTTGGGGAGGTGGATTTGGAGGAGCGGATACTTGGAGGCAGATATGGGGGAGGCAAATGGAGAGAGTTTGATTTGGGAAGGTGGGTTTGGAGATGCGGATTCGGGGAGGTGGGTTTGGGGTTCTGCATTCGAAGGAGTGGGTTTGGGGAGGCAGATTTGGGGAAGAGGATTTAGAGAGGTGGATTTGGAGAGGCAGAGTTGGGAACGTGGATTTGAAGAAGTCTAAGGAGGCACATTTGGGGAGGCGGATTTGGGAAGGCGGGTTTGGGGTTCTGCATTTGGAGAACTGGATCTGAGGAGATGGATTTGGAGAAGTGGATTTAGGGTGGCGGATGTCAGGAGGAGGATTTGGAGAGGTAGGTTTGGAGAGGTGGATTCGGGGGAGCTGCGTTTGGAGGAGTGGATTCGGGGAGGCGGATTGGGCAAGGCAGGTTTAGAGAGATTGGTTTGGGAAGGTGGATTTGGGGAGGCGGATATGGAAACGGGGATTTGAGGAAGTGAATGTAGGGAGACAGATCTGGGGAGGGCAGCACACTCGTACCTCTCAGTGCGTGCTGGCAAGGATTGCTGTTGGAGTGCAGGAAAGAGGCAAGAGACGGCAGCAGTGGTGACATGCAGGGTGGGCTCTTTGGGCAGCTCGGTAGTGGGTGCATATGTGGTTCTGTGGGCACATTCCTGCTGGTAAAACCTCTGTTTTTGGGCACGTGGGTGCTGCTGAAGTCACACTTTTTGGCTGCCGTGTTGCTGTTGGGGTCAGGGGGTGGCATCCCTGGGGTGGAGGTGGGGTATGGTTGTAATGTCAGCACAGCTCCGCCGTGGGGAAGGAGGTGATGCGGTTGGGGTGAGGTGTGCCCTCCTCCCTCTCACGCTGCTCTCTATCCAGAGCTGACACAGCAGTGCTGCTTAATTAATTCCAATTTTCTCCTCCTATCATTCTATCTCCCCTCCCTCCAGTCTTCCAAAAAGCCCAAGACTGCAGAAGCAGACACGTCGAGCGAGCTTGCCAAGAAGAGCAAGGAAGTCTTCAGGAAAGAGGTGAGTTGGCCCTGGGCAGCCCAATGCCACGGGGGTGGGCACGGCTGGGGCTGACCACTGTGCCTCCCCCACAGATGTCTCAGTTCATCGTGCAGTGCCTCAACCCCTATCGCAAACCCGACTGCAAGGTGGGCCGCATCACCACCACTGAGGATTTCAAGCACCTGGCACGAAAGGTGAGGGCAGCCCGCGGGTTATGGGATGGCAGCGGGGTTCTGGAGTCACTGAGGATCAGGGGAGGGAAGTAGGGGTGGTTTCCAAGAGGGAGGTTTAATGGGAATACCGAGGAAAGCGGTGCTTGGGATGGGAGGCGATGGCCTCACGTTGTGCCACGGGAGGTTCAGGTTGCATTTTAGGAGACACCTCTCCTCCAAAGAGTGGTGATGCTTTGGCACAGCTGCCCGGGGAGCGCTGGGGTCGCCAACCTGAGCTGTTCAGAACCACAGAGATGTGGCACTGAGGACGCGGGCAGCGGGCATGGAGGGCTGGGTTGGATTTGGGGATCTGAGAGGTCTTTCCCAACCTCCGTGATTCCGTGATCCTTCGCTTCTGTGCTCCCTTACCAACCCATCTGTTGCCCAGCTGACGCACGGCGTCATGAACAAGGAGCTCAAGTACTGCAAGAACCCGGAGGACCTGGAGTGCAACGAGAACGTGAAACACAAAACGAAGGAGTACATCAAGAAATACATGCAGAAATTCGGGGCCATCTACAAACCCAAAGAGGACACGGACTTGGAGTGACCGCCCCGACCCCCCGGCGCTCCCATTGCCCTCAGGTGGAGGCGCTGTGCTGTGGGGCCCCATTCAACCCCATCATTCATCGCCCACCGCCGAGCTGTGTATTATATTTTAACCTATATGTGAATATATTGATAATTCTTTTTGTTGGTTCGTTCGTTCGTTTCGTTTCCATCTTTGCTTTTAGCCCAACACGTGCTGTTATCACGGGAACACTTTGTAAGGAATAGGTTTTTTTTTGGGGGGGGGTATTTTCTTTTGTTTCTCTCCGTTCTGTTCCGCCAGGTTCAATCTGTTATCATGTAAATATTCCTGAAGGGGCTGCCCAACGGATTTCCGGCAGCCTCGCAGCTATGTTGATAAGATTGATTTTACTGCTTTAAATCATTTTACTTTATCCGATTTTTACTGAACTTTTTATGTAAAAAAAAAAAAAAA
>PPHD01031219.1:0-10121 GCA_002909625.1 Bambusicola thoracicus | reverse complement strand
GAGTGTAAAGGTGAAACATGATTTACCACTCTAACGGCAGTATTTCACACCTACTGGAGTTTGCAGCTGACCATGTCATTTACATAGCTAAAGATGGCGATGTCTGCTTTTTGAACACCCATTTAATTTTTACTTTACTTCCAGAAAAACTCACGCACTTTGGTTAATGCCATCCAGATTACTGTTCTGGGACGCAGAATGCAGCAGGCCTTGGGATACCCACTTGCAGCTGCCACCTCCACAACAAACACTTCATTTGTGTATTGTGCTTGCGAACACGGAGGGCCAGAAGAATGGTAACATGGGCTGCTGTCCGGTTCTCCCCCCTGAAACTCCTCTGATTTTCCTGTGTGTGTTCAACATGATATATACATCTTTCTTTTTCAAGATGATGACCTATTTTTCTACCATCACTGCAGAATACATTATCATAAGCCATATTTTTCACATTTATTTGCACTGGACTGTAGAATCGTTATTTATAAGAATTATAAGGTTGTCTACATGTTTTATTTTCAGCATTAAACATGGCTGAAGTTAGAATGAGCTATTTTCCATTCTTAACTTATTTTGTAGGTCAGAAGAGTAGCGTGTGGGTGTCAAAATACGAGCAGTCTCACAGTCGTCAGAATTATAGCAGTTCCCAAACTATTTCCAACAATAGGCTTTGAAATAAGAGGGAATACCACTTCACATACATTGACTTCCCATCCAAAACATATGTAAGATTAAAATAGTATCTGCTTGCAGGAGGAAGACACTTGAGGCCAGGACTTTAAGTTGGAAAAGACCTGAAAAATACTGCGAAAAAACCCTGTGCTTTAGAAAAAGCACTCTGAGAATATGCTTTGAAAAAAGCGTGGCATTTAAACTGTGCATCTTCATATTCCTGAAGTATCCTAACAACCTTACACAAAGCCAAGCTCTCTCTCTCTCTCTTCTTCAGATCTATTTGCCTGTCTTTTGGATTCATGTTCTTCTCTTGCAGGTAAAAATGCTCTCCTACGGACTGACCTCTAGATTAGAGAAAACATGTTTGGAATTTGTCTTTGTTTCCTGACAACTCATACCCACAAAAAGCCTAAAGGATGAATCCTGCCCTCTTCTTGGGAGGAAGCTGGGAAGGAAATACCCTACCTGTTTCTAGTACATTTTTAAAAAGGTAATCTCTACAGATACAGATCTCACAGTGCTAAAGGGATAAGAGATCTCCATCAGGGATGTGAAAGAAGACAGCGATCCAAGTAGCCTTGCTCTTTGCAAAACTGATCTGACACTTTCAGTTAAGACAAGCCTCTGAAGACCAGTTTTTCACAGTTAATCCTCAGCTGCAAAGCTTGAGACACCGGAGCCTGACTGGAGTAGCGTTGAGACCTGAAGCTGCCAACCTAATGGAGATGAGCCTTGCCCTGAGCACAGGAGAGGTGTATTGCTGAGGGCCCTGAAGTGTCACCTCTTCAGCCTCTGAAACCAAGCACTCCAATTAATGCTTCTGCCTGTCAGTCTCCTAACAACAAAACCTGGCTACCCAGCTCTTTTTCTTGCTACCTCAAAAATGCTCTGGAATGATAACTCACAAAATCATTAACCACAATGAATAAATTCACGATGAAACTGATAATTCGGGCCTAATTAATAACTAGAAGATTGGTGTTCGCTAAATAGTTCACCCTGAAGGCAGTAGAGAACCATTATCTTATCCACTTACCTGTAGCTGCCCCCGCAGGTAGCAGTAAGCACGTGTATGCGCATACAGGCATATCCAGGTGGATTTGCGTGGAGAGGAAACGGGAATAAGCACTTGTTTTTTTTTCTACTAAAAGCTGTTCCTGTGAGTGAATGAAGGAAGGAAATATTTCATGTGAATTCCCTGGAGATGAAATGGGGCTAAGTTCCAAACACATGCTCCACGGTTGCTGTCGGGTTCTTTTGTTCCTGGTCAGCTCGGTGTTAAGAACAGTTGTGAAAGGCAATGCGTCACCAGCAGGCATGGACAGCTCACATTGATTTCACTGATTATCCCATGACTCCACTTTCTGTGCATTACGTAGAAATCCAAGGCTTCAGAGGAGTCCCAAACTTCCTCTGTTTTCTAACTATGCTTCTGTTACCTGTCGATGTTGTTACAGACAGGACAAGAAGGTTTTATACTTAAATAAGTGTTCCCAAACATGGTTTAAGTAAACCAAATTGTCTTTCAGATGCATCTTGTTCATTGCAGCAGGCTTATTGTGTTTTCTTCCTTCAGAAACTCCCATTCATAGCTGTGTTCCCCTGTAGAAATACCACTTCTAATCATTCTCGTGTGTCATTTGCTGACAGTGTGTTTCTTTTTGAAGGCAGACTTCTTTACCTTCAGCTATCATCAGAAGAGTAGTAACATATTTGAAACTCCCAAACATGTTGTATTTTAGAAACATTTCAGATTTTTCTCTATTGTGCAAGTGCTTGAGTAAATGCAATGTGTCTATGCTAGGAAGAGTTCATATACTCCAAAACACAATCTGACATTTACTCTCATTTATTTTGAAATGCAAATGCATTTAGTTTATTCAGAATTCTGTTGCAGCTTACTGTCTTATTAGTGATCATGCTGATAACTTGAATTTCTGAAATGCTGTTGCTAAGCAATGCAACTTCAGGCATGTAATGAGCCTTTCCAGTGGCTACTTGAAGATGAAGAAAATTATCTCAGCTTCGCAGGTTGTTTGATCATCAACCGCATTATAATGGTTGGGTGATAAATAAGTTTTCAGCTTGCCCTTATTCTCCTGCAGATAATTTATTTTTGTATGGTAAATGAAGATCATACAGGATCAGGAAGAAAGATGTGTATTTTTGGATGCAAAGGCAGAATCAAAGAACTTTGGTAGCTCCTTTGCATAACTTTCTATAAAAGGAAGACTTCTTTCAGCTCATTACTTCAGGAAAGTGTACAGAAGGACTGGGACCCCAAGCACATCCCAGTGAAACCCTGCCCAATACAAAGAGACACAGCTGCTCTATCCTTGGTGCAGATCTCCTGCTGGTGAGACCTGACTGAAGACAGGAGCATGACAGCAGTGTTCAGTGGGTTAGACTGGATGATGGGACAAGTCCACCCACACGGGCTCTGTTCTTGGGAAGCAAAAGCTGTGCACCACATTGGGATGGGAGAAAGTCCTCTGATGTGTTCTTCTCAGTCTGTAGCAGCAGCTGGCACCTGGCAGAGCTTTTGGTACTCACTCCCTATTGTGAATAGGAATCACCTGGAGCCTGGTTATTCTGGGGTCATCCTTTCATTGTTTCTGTTCATCACTGTGAAGTCCAGTCACTGAAACACATTGATATGAATTTCAGGTTCCCTTGCAGCTCTTTTTTTCCCCTGCAGACATATATATTCTGATAATGCCCTCAGGTGAAATAGATGGGAACAGTGATGGCCAACACACATGAGTGTGCTGCTCAAGGGAAAGGAGGTTCAGCTGCCCCTGCAGGCACACACCATCCAGACCTTGGTCTCTCTCAGTGCCTCAGTCCTCCATCCAGCAAAGGAGGCAGCATCTTCTCAGCAGTGGAAGTAAACCAGTGTTTGAAGCAGCCAACAGTGATGATGATGGAGGGTATAAGAAAGACCAGAGGAAAATAGGCACATCTTTATTCAGATCTGGTTTGAAAAGTCTGCAGTAGACAATGCCTGAGGCTCAAACTGGAGAAAAAAGGAAATAAAATAAAATATTGACCATCTGCTCAATGAGTGCCTTACTTTTTCCTCTGCACTTTGCAGCATAGGAGACCAAGGAAGAGAGGCTGTGTGAGACTGTGCCAGAACACATTCAAGAAGCTGTCTCTTCTTCTCAGTCTCTAGTTTTTGCAACCTAATATTTCTGAAGTTGGTGAGGGTTTCCTGTGTGTCTGTAGTGCTGCTGTACTGGGACCTTCTTGAGGATCAGGACTTTGTATGCCCCTCACTCTGATAAAGATGGCTCCTACTATTGAGAACCATTTATCCAAAATCACAGAACAAAGACTTTTCCTGGGAAATGAAAGTATAGCAAAGCAATTCTTGCTCTGTAGGGCTTGTTTTTTCACCTGAGCAGGCTGATGTTGGTAGTGAGGCAACAGTTTTGGGGGAGTATCACTCACTCAACTCCAGATACATTATTCCATGGGTGAAGGAGCAGTATTTTTCTGTCCTCACCCGAAGTTTTGCCTATTTAACCACTAGCAACTTGAGGAATTAGTCCCTGAAAAGCTTGTGGTTTTAGCAAATACTGTCTCTTTTCTGGCCAGAAAAAAAAACCCACTAAATCCATACTTACAGTGTATAGACACGAACCTAATCGGAACATCAGATTAATTTCCTTATCCATGGGCAAGCAAACCCTAAAACACATGCGGCCCAGCGTTTATGCAATATTCAGTGAGCTGCACTGGTAGCTGCTACATGTTTGTGCTCCAGGAGAGATTTCAGCCTGTGTTGCTAATGCACATTCTCTGACTCTGCTGTCAGCTAACAACCGCATCCTTTGCTGAGTCATGTCTCAGTTCCAGCAAGTTATGTGCTCAGTGCTGGAAGGGGAAAGAATGTGGGTAAAGGTGGGGTACTGATGGCTTTTTGTTCCTTTGAAGGCAGGAAGAGAAAGTGGACATTTCTTAATTCAGAGCTGTTGTAAATTTGATGTGTTTTCTCCCTTGGTGCGTGTCTGGCTGGGGCTCTAACACACCAGGGCTGTGTCTCACAAGACAGCAGAAGCCTCTGGGAAAGTAAACCAGAGCTGAAAACTCTGCTGCTGGGGATAAAACCCATATTCTCACAGGCAGAAGCCTGGAAGCAAAACATGTATACTGCTTTTCTGTGCTGAGACAGCCAGCCGAGGGCATGGACTCCAAACATCTCTGAAGAAAGTCACCTCCAGGAAAGCAATGTGCCACAATTCAGCCCTGCAGCTGGCCAGGGAGCTCAGTGGTTTTTGTCTCATACCTGGCCACTTGAATTGCAGGAGCCATCAGATTTTACTGGTTCTTGCAGGCCCCTACCTCATGGAAAGAGAATTTATTTTCTCTATCTGGGATAAAATGTTTCCAGTTAAGTCATTAACCTTTTAGACTGACATTTAACCCTTCACATGCCTGTGATTCCAACAGTTGGAATGCTCTTCAGGAGAAGCCTGGCTAAACAAAGTCCCCTCTTTACAGTCAATTGGGAGAAATATCTTTTCTGACACACACACACAACAAACCCTACAACTTACTCTCAATGAGAATAAACTGATAATGTAATCAAAGACTCTCTCTAGCCTGGCTGTTAAAATTAAACATCGAGAACCGTGCATAATGTTTCCATCTCTTAACAAGTTCATGTTTACCTTAACTCTTAGCAGACTGACTGATTCCAGGGTGTTAAACTGTTTGACACAGTCTAGTAACACACAAAACAAAATAACAAGGAAGAACAATGCATTATTTTTAATAATTTTGTTTTATTTTCTATACCATTTTACATTTGTTTTTCACTGCCCTTTGCAGCCCTTCTGTACGCTGCCCTGCTGGGGTTGCCTGGAAGCAGGGAGCCTGGATGAAGGCAGGGAGGAGATGGAGGAGATAGAACAGAGCAGGAGATGAGACAGGGAGGATACAGGTGCTGGGAGGAAATGGATCCTGGAAAGCTGTTGATCCCCAGGATGGAGGCTACCCTGGGGACTAATGGACTGGAATTTGCAGGGACATGTAGGAGAGGGCTCTGAGGAAAGAAAAGTGCCCACAGCAGCCCAAGCACTGGACTCAGGTGTCTGTGTCCTCACATTCCTGGGTCCCACAAATGCTTCCTCTGTGCTACCTGGAGAGGGAGCAGCTTTATGGGGCCAGGTGGGAATTACTGAGGGCTCCTCACTCATGAGAAAGTTTGAGCTCAGCAAATGGCTTCTGAATTTGGGATGAGCAAGAGGATTTCTGTTGCCTGGTCCACTTCCAAGGTCACCAAGTTCATTATAATGTTGAGCTCATGACAGTGATCGATTCTAAATGTGGGTGACAAAGGCCAGCTGGAAGTTCAGCTGCCTGATGCTGTTGTGAATGGACAGAAATGCTTTTTAGACATCACAATTCACGAATCCACAGTCAAGAAGAAGATTGTGCCTCCAGAAACAAGATTAACATCTAGTGCATTTCAGAAGAGAAATGAGGGCTGAGTGACACACCGCAAGTGCTGGATAAGAGATGTGATATGTTTCAAGTTTCCCATGAGATTAGAGTATGAGTACACAACGTTCAGATCCTCAATCTTTCTTGGGGTGCTTGCATCAGGATGGGTACAAAGGAACACACAGGGCTGGAGACCCTGGCAAGGAGAGTATGGACCCCAACATTTGAACATAGCACACCTTCAGCTGAGTGATGTGTGCACATGTATGTATTTTCTACTGCATAAGTAATCGATAGCTCATTAACAGCCCATTAAAGTGAAAGCTCCTGGGATGTTGAGCATGCTCTGTTTTTATTTGAAAACCTAAAACAAACAGAAGGAAAAAATGGTATTAGAGGCTTTTAGTAGCTGACTGCTCTGTAGCGTGGTATTTTTCCATGCTTCTGCTCTTACAACCGGCTGATCTCAGGGAGATGAAGGCATTTCCACCCAGCAGGTAGAAAATCCAGCTCTACCATAACTTTTCTGTGGTGTCCTTTTCACTGCAGTATGCTGTCCTTGCACAGCCATGGTCCAAGAATGTCAAATGGTCAAATCATTTTCTTCTGGCTGAAAACCAGAAAGCTGATAGGAAATCAGTTCTACTTTCTCAGTTGGTAAAATTCATTGCACTAAAGAAGCAGTGGCCTGAACAGAGCATAAGAGTGAGTCTGTCAGATGGAGGTTGATCAAGACTGCATATCTCTATTCAGCAGGTGTCCTTATCCCCAGGTCAGTGCCATGCTGCTTTTGGACGCATCATCAGCATTCGTCCATGTCTTTCAGTAGCATGGCTACTCCCCTCTTACCCAAGCATTACCACTACGAAGACAGAAGGTTTTGGTCCAGGTTTTGCCATGACTACATGCAGTAAACATTTTATCCGATAACTGCAACGTAATGAAACAACATGGGGTGCAGGGACCAAACTCAGCATCCCCCATCACTGTGTCCTCCCATCCCACTCCGTGTGTCTTGTCCATGAATGCAGAAGATGTGAGTGCCTTCACAAAAACATCTCTTAAAACACACCAGGACAAATTTTTCAAAAAGGATGAATTCTATTCAGCCATGCACCTGAGCATCCAGGGTATTGTGTTGGAAAAATTTGTTATAAACAAAGCAGAAAATAATGGTGATTTCAGGTCAAAAGCACTTCTTTTTCTCCCACATTTGTTTCGTAACAGCTAAAGAAACAAGAGGAAGAGTGATGGAAGAAGAAATACAGAAGTGCACTTCAAAACATATCAGAAAGGAGACAGGTTTTTAATGTGTTTTATAATTGAAAAGTCACCTTGTCTTTCTCTTTTCTAGTATGCAAACCTTTTTCAAGAATTAGCATAAATAAACTTCGCAAAAACAGATTTTATTTCTTTATTTTTTTAATTTGGCGCTGAATACATAAGACAAGCATGAGGGTTAACAACTGTGGTAAAATTATTAATTTCCTCTGGCAATTTCTAAAATCAAAAGCAAGTACTTGAGAATAATACATCCTAACTAGAGAAGTAATTTAAATAATCTTTCATGAATGTTACCAAATCAAATGCAACCTTCAGCGCTTTTTGTGAAGAGTATTCTTTTAGTCAGAGTATGTATGTGTTCAGTTTATTCCTTCTATGTCACAGTAGTGACAAAGAAATAACCTATGATTAGAAAGCACACACTTATGCAGGAGAGGTAGGCGCACTAATACTTTCTTCCAAGTGTTCAAATAATCTTTATTTATTTAGCAGATGTATTTAGCAGATAAAAGTATCTTCCCACTCTTAACATGGGAACTTCAGCAAAGGCAAGTAAGTAGCCTTCCTCATTGACCCCTTAAAATATCCAAATTGAAACAGTAAGTTGCAAGCAAAATCAAGAAAGAAATCTTCACCTGTTAAAGAAAGAAAATATTATTCTTAACAACTAGACCAAAGCCAGTATATCTTATTTTGGGAGAAAATATGTCAGGGCAGACTGGTAAAGATCAGTGCAGAGCATGGATTGCCTGGAATGATTACATCAGAAGCCTTGTCTAGGGAAGGCTGAGCTCATCCATGTATGACAGGTACCTTGCAGCCCGCAGCAAGGGATAAGCCAACAGCCCAGCCTGGCCAAGGAACCACGGCACAGGGAGATCAAGCTGTGCCATCCTGCAGCTGTGCTGTGGGACCAAGAGCAAGAAGTGTTCTTCCTGCCCACAGAGAGATATTTGTTTTGAAGCTGTGAATGATAAATACAGAATTATTAAAAATAAAGCCTTCATTCAGACTGTGGGAAAGTGTGAGGGTATCTATAAAGTCAAGCAGATGTAGTTGTTTGCAGCTGTGTGCTGTTACAGGAAGGGACAAGTGACACAGATTTGGCATCTCACCCCCCAGCCCAAGAGCTTTTTCTGAAGCTTTCCCTCTGTTACACTGAGCACTCCTCTCAGTCATAAACACCAGTACAGATTATGTATTAAACCTCATCTGAGATCATCACCAGCAAAAGCAGCTGCTGAGTGCCTGGAGAAGAAAGAAATTTCCCTTTCATCACAGCTGATTCCACATTCATCCATTGTTTTACCATCTCTCAAAACTGTTTTGATCTTAGAGAGAAACCAAATCAGACAGATGACCGGTTTATTGAACTATGGCAATTTTAATGGTCCTGCTAGTGGTATTAATCCTCTACAAATCATTTAGACTTGTTTTATTAAAGTATTTGGGCACCTAACTTGCACTGCAATAACCTTCAAGACCTCCAAATGTATTTTTAAA
This sequence comes from Bambusicola thoracicus, assembly GCA_002909625.1. Taxonomy (NCBI): domain Eukaryota; kingdom Metazoa; phylum Chordata; class Aves; order Galliformes; family Phasianidae; genus Bambusicola; species Bambusicola thoracicus. Next base: position 1,211 of record PPHD01031219.1, on the reverse strand, counting down.
TGATAAACTTATATTAGCGGAAGAACGCTTGTCTTCCTTGTATAAAATGAAATAAAAGATCCAAAGTCTGCTAATGAGCAGTGGTCTTCTTGAGTGCCAATTTAAATGGGGGAAAAAAAATGCTTTCATTATGCAGTGCTGATGCTGGCCATGTTGTGACGCTGCTTCCTCCAGGGGATTAATTTAAGCCCAGTAAATCAGGAAAGAATTCCCCTGAAAGTGATGAGTTGAACAGGAAGTGGAAGTGATTTATGTAAAGTAAGAAAGTGCTGAAAATATTGTGGATTTTGAAATTTTGAGGGGAAAAAAAAAAGTGAAATTATATTGTAAAAACAAAACAAAACATTGTTCTCCAATTAAGATACTTCATTATTTGGTTTTGTAAGTGGAATAATTTAAGGAAAAACTTAAAAGAAGTTAAGAATGCAATACGTATTAAACTGGGCCCTAGTCATGCCTGGGGCTGGACCTCTAGCAACTATTGTGATAGAAATGTTGAATAAGAGCACTCACGTGTGGTTATTTTTAAGCAGCATTCCTGCCAGTTGACAGACTAAACTGCACTGCTTTAGAGAGTACAGAAAGAGGAATCTGATTAGTATCTGGTACAAGGTGCAAGTTTAGGCTCATTAGCCAGTGGAGATGAAAGCATTAATGCCTTTCAAGGAGCACATTTACTCTAAACACATTTGCTCATTAGGACAAAGAAGGCTTCTCTCCTTGTGGTGCATCTGAGCTGTGAAAGAGTCTAAGGAAACTCTCTACCACAAGCTTTTCTTCCTCATGCTAGAAAATGAAAGCAGGTCCCAGAGCATGGTCACCAGGCTGAGGCTGACCCCAGAGCAGATTCCTCCAGGGAGGTCATTCACCCTCATATGTCTGCGTGTCAGTGAGGTTTCCACATGGTACACAGAGAGAAGCTGCCACTTCTGGAGTAAATGTTCCTAGCAGTAAGCTGAGGGGAAATGCCCACCGTGGAAAGAGAAGACTCTTCACCATAGGCTAAAGAGAGGTTTAGAGCAGCAGAGATTTGTCCACACTGGGCAGATGGCTTGCAGCCCGCTGTGTAGAACAGAGCCATTGCTGCTTTGGGATGGCAACTGGGGCAGCAGCTGCCATTTTCCCATGGATCATGCTGACATTTAAAGGTTGTTTGAATGTCTTAGTGGCAGTCTTCTATTCCGTCTTGATTGAAGTTATATGAAAATGAA
>PPHD01031218.1:0-10122 GCA_002909625.1 Bambusicola thoracicus | reverse complement strand
AAGCAGTTCTGGAACTTGTAGAGGTTTAAGCGTCGTGAGTTTCCTCACATTTTCTGACCTCTTTTTTTCAGAAAGATCCACCTAATCATAATATTTCAGTCTAATGGATCAGCTTTGCTGATGTAAACTTAGTAGCCTTTGTTTAACATTACTTCACTTTGCCTACTGGGGTCTGTTTATATTGTTTGGGCTGGACCTGAGAACCTGGAAGAAGTACAAAGGATAGATTAAAGGGGTGGAGGGAGATGCCTGTATTTTGTTCCAGGCTGAAGTTGTAATTGTAAGCACACTGTAAGAGTAACTGCAGAATAAAGATGTTCTCTTCTGGAAAGCTGCATCTCTAAGTGTGAAGACGTAATCCTACAGGTGGCCTAAGAGAGGCTAACGTGGGACTGGGATCGGCCACAGTCACTCTGAAGCACACGATAAGCAGCTGGATGCAAATGCAGCTCTCAGCGGGTATCCCCAGGGCCACAGCTAACCCACAGGCTTCTCATGGCATGGCTGGCTTAGGCAGCACTGATGCTTTCGTTACACGTTTCTGGCAGTTGTGTTGGCCCAGGTGTCTAAGGGGATTTACGGTATGTTGGATTAGGGATCCGTGTTATTCTTTTTTGCTGGGTTATTTTTAAGGAGGATCAATTTCCTGAGCCGATTCACTGACCTGTCCCAGTTTAATGATACAATGAGACAGGCTGCGGAGGTGGCTTCCACGTTCTTGCTGTTTAACGTGGTTTTGCTGACAAAGATTTCTGTTTAACCACAGCTGAAGTGGTGTCTGATGTAAGAAGAGAAATTAAGAGATTATTGCACCATTTTACTCATCGGCACATCAGTGTGATGGGGAGGGAGATAAGTAGAGGCAGGATGATGTGTAAACACAAGATTAAGTGCAGCTTGGTGGTGTAAGCGTTTTTTTTTGTGTTCTCTTGATGAAAGTGGATCGTGGGACTGACCTAATACAAGCTTGAAGAGATAGAGAGCAAAATTTGAAGGGAGATTGGAATGAGTTTCTGGATAGGAAACCTATAAACCAAAATGTTGACTTTCGTAGGTGGTGGTCTGAGCGAGAGCAGACTCATGTTATGAAAGCTCTGGAGAGAAGTGGTCCTCCATCATTGCTTCCCTCTCCCCATCTGCTGGTGTGGTTTTATGCAAGCATGTTAGATACCTTGTCCCATCCTTGTTCATGCTTTCAGTGTTATAATTCTTACCTGAGAGTTGTCTCATTGGAATGATGACTCCCTTACTACTGAGTTTCTGTCAAATGATTTTTGAGTGACAGTAGCTGAGTTATTCTCACTTATCTTTAATTGTTTTTATGATAACTTATACTAAAATATCTGCACCCATACGGTATGTTTTAAATGTATTTCTTCTGGAGGAATGCAGAGCACATTGGGTAACATCTGCTTATTTTAAAAGCTGGGGAGGGCTGTTCAGAATGTAGTCCAATCTCCTCTGAGGTTTTGTTCAGTGCTTTCTGAATGCATTGCAGAACTGATGCTTGAAGTGAGGTGCATTTTTTTTTTCAGACACCATCCAAATTCAATCTGTGAAAAATTTTTTGTCTCCTTTAATAACTCATTACATCAATTATGTTGCCTTCCCTGCTTCTATAGGTGCATCGGAGTCACAAAATAGAGCTTTTTATTCAGGATGTTGGTTGCTTTTCTTTACTGGCGCTAACTAATGATTGTGTGTGGTTCAGTATGTTGGTATTGTTTGAAGTGAAAACAAAAGTGTCAGCTTTATGCAGTCTTTGTACATGTGTTTTTTTTCCCTTAGATATACACACCATTTTAGTATTGGATTTAACAGGTGTTTCAAATTTGGTGATGTATGTATATTTTTAATCTAGTTGTTATGTAAGATACACAATATTGTCCTTCTCCCTGCTCACCAGTAGAGAATGTATTCTGTTGCAGGGAACTACTTATTTGTAGTCACTGTATCTGGTTTGTATTTTTCCCTGGGACAGTGGAGGATTAGAGCAGATTATAGTGTTGGAATAATGTCCGACTCCTTGTGTTCCATTTAGTCATAAATAAACCCCTGAAAAATCTGAATGTTGCTATGGTGATGCTAGTAAAAGCCTGGGATATGGAGTAGTGAGCTGCTTAGAAGCATAATGTCACTTACGGTAATGAGCGTGCTGTGGTTCTAACAGAGATGAGTTTACCTGATGCTCTGTAACCTCTGCAGCCCGTGGCAGGTTCTGAAAGCAAATGTGTAAATTCAGTTCATCTGATTGTACTCTGTTTGTTAATTTTCTTCTTAGCGAATGGAAAATGATGTCTTGTCTGCTTACTTTCCAGCTTTGGTAGTATTTTATAGTATTACAGAGAAACAAGCAAAGATTTCCGCTCTTCGTATGCTTTGCATGATGGTCTGATTGAATTAAAAACAGAACAGTTCGTAGCAATTTTGTTATAAACTGTGTAAACACTGCTTGTCTTTGTGTTTTTCTTTCTTTTAGTCTTTATAACCTGGCTTCACTGGAACTTAGAGAGAATTTGCTGACATATTTACCCGAGTAAGTGACGTTTCAAATGTTTGATTGTGTTAGCGTAAAATGTTCTGATTAAAAATGTGCTGGCATCTAAAGCAGCATGACAGCTAGAAACAAATACCCAGCTTCAGATCGACAACCTTTATGGGATGCAGAATTGTTTTAACAGCGCCTACTTAAATCCATTCTTTGTAGATGTAACTGGTTAGCTGCTGGAGTCTGCGGTCTCTTTAGATTTCTTTTCTGGGCATAGCAATTCTGTATAAAACATACCAGTGACAGATATTTCTTCCTGCACGCACTGAGCTAAGCTCATGTATCAGCAGTGGGAGTGGTAGTTTGGATTACTTTTGTGCTGAAATTTCCTGTTTTCAGGCAGGGTAGTAGGGTCTCTTAGTTTTTGGCTCTGAATTGGTGTATGTACCTTCATGAAATTTAATCTAAATATTCACGTTAGGGACTTAAGTGAACAGAAGCTTCAAAAATCTGGAGATCAAATCCTTTCTATAAATCCAGACCCACTCATGGCTGAATTCTACCCCCCTCTTCCTCTGGTGGTTTGTTGGGGGACACAAAAATTGGATGTTACTATACTGTATGTATTTTTTACGTGATTAATCAGTTACCTTACAGTCTGTTTTGGTTGCTTGGAAGAAGCTGTTTCTATCTGCAATGAAGTAGTTTCCTTTCTTCACTGCCTGTTCCCCAGTTGCATTTGGATCCCTTTTTCCTGTCAGTCTACTCAGTACCTCTGTTGCTGCGGTTTATAGCTGTTAGCCACAAGGAACTTGAAATGTCAGTGATCAGAAGTTATGAACTACTAGCTAGGCTTCTCCATTCAGTGTCAGACAGAAGCTATAATAGATGTTGGCAATTTTATTGCTACTGGAAAATCTGGAGTGTCAGTAATGTAACTGACAAGTCTCTGGTTTTTGTGTTACTGCAGCTTTGGGAAAGGTAAGCAAAAGTTCTACAGTAGACTGCCTTTGAAGTAGGAAGTTAACGCTTTGTATCTGTTCGCGTTCAGAGAACTTTTTACATCCCTTTGGGATTTTCTTTCTTTGCATCCTCAAATCCATCCCGAAATTCTCTAGAAATGGATAGGTCAGGTTGACAAGACAAATGATGAATTTAGTGAGTCTTGATTAGCACTGTTTTAGGTACTGTCACATGTGACCACAATGTGGAATTTTTATTCACTTGCATAACAGTAAATGCCCCCTGAAATAAATCTAACCAACTATACTGAGCTATGTGGCATTGTTCACCCCAAGGGGCTGATGGTTGAAATCATGGATAATAATCTGATTGCTTATACTAAGTTTTATGTTTCAAGAGCATACAATTATACTGACAAACCACATTATTTTTTTCAGTAAGATATTGCTGTAGGAAGTCTATGCCCAGTAAAATTAACTGTCTGTCTGCAATATGTAGTAATTTGAAATACAAGTTTCAGTAAAATGAGCTCATTCAAATACATTTGGTTTCTGTTGCTTTAGTCTGATGTGGTTTTGTTTTGACTTATCTCACAGATCACTTGCCCAGCTGCAGCGTCTAGAAGAACTTGATTTAGGAAACAATGAACTTTATCACTTGGTAAGAGAATATGCCACTGAAAGTGCACGTTGGTCTTGCTTCACACGTAGTTAATTTAAATAGGCCGTGTGATATTCAAAATTGAAGAAAGAAAAATGCACGAAGGGGAAAGTCTTTATATGTACAGATACATTTTGGCAGTGAGTTAGAGCTTCCCATATCTGCTACATCTTGTTCAGTGCAGTGTTATCTTGCCTGAAAAACTTACACAGCTCTTCTCCAGAGAATGAGAGTACTCCACAAGCACTTTCTTTGGAAAAAAATGAAAGAGTGGAAGGGCACAAGCTTTGCACTAACAGTCAAAATGAACACACAAGCATTTGTTGAGAACTGGAAGGGGTGAGCACAGATACATGCTCAACTGTATTTCGAGATTGGAATTGGGAATCTTTGGGATAATGCTGAGGCTAACTTTACAATTGCAATGTCTTTAATTGTGGCAGATAGGTATACCAGGAGGCATGTCATCTTCATTAAGCTGGCTCAGTTGAATCTTGGATTTGCAGTAGATGTAGAGTGTGCATGCAATTTGATAGTGCCTGTCAACTGAAGTCTCATAGGATATTAAATAATTAGTTTGTAGGATGGAATTCCCAAATGGTGGCAGTCACTCTTGCTACATTTGGCTGTGGTACCTCTAAGTAATGCTTGTTGTAAGGATTGCTTTAATCAAATAGTAATTATGGGATGGCCATTTATTTAAATGTCCATGTTGCTTGACATTACCTTTTATGTTATAGCCAGAAACAATTGGTGCACTTTTCAATCTTAAAGACCTCTGGTTGGATGGAAACCAATTAGCTGAAATACCTCAGGTAAGAATGGGCTCTAGTGATACTGTATTGAATGTGCTTTTAAAGGAAAACCTTTTCATTAATATCTGAGAGAAGGCAATCTAAAATTGGCTTGTTTTCTCATTTCACTTTGCATGGGTTTGGCTTTGGATGTTTAAGATTTTTCTCTTAATAATTTCCTCCTTAAGGGATTATACGTTTTCAAGTATAATCGTGTATGCTGTCAGACACTTTGTTTTGAAGCTTTTTGTTAAAGGAATTGTTTACTAATAGACACATTGCTCAGTTTGTAGGTTGACACATACTCCTTATGATCTTGGTGCGATGATCAGGGTACCACTAACTGGCTGCTCTGATCCCCACCTTTTATACCTATCTAAATTACAGTTTTGACAGTTTCGAGAATGAATCATTGTTTTTGGCTGTCATCTTCCAGGTAGATCATTATTTGGTAGTAGAACAATGGTAAAACTGTTGCCGTGAGTAGAGACTTTGATCTATGGAGGCAAATCCCCCATCTGACAATAGTCATGGAAGAGGGATCTCAGCATTTAAAGCTTTCAGCACTCTAAATTCCCTTCGCTAAGAACAACTATAATGTGTGGTAGGGTTTCTTTTCCTTCCTTTTCATTCTGAGCCAAGTTAAATCCTGCTTTCCCGTGTTCCCTGTTCAACTTATTGTCATTTGCTATATTGATCTCGCTGTCAACAACGTAACTGGGAAAGTGGTTACAGTTTAGTGGACTTTGTTGACTTGGTTGTTGGCTTGGCCTAATTATTTTTTAAGTATATCTATTTAAACACGGATAATCATTCATAAAAGGTCAAGATTGACTTCAGCAGCTGCTTCTGTTGAAGCTGGCTGTAACTGTGTGTTTTGTTTGATATCCTAAGGATGAACTTGTAGGATGGAAGCTGTGTGTGTGTTTAATGAAAGATTCTCTTGAGAGGCAAACATTTTCTTAAAAAAAAAAAAAAAAAGATATCTTTTGAGTTAGAGTCGGAGCTGTCTATGCATGAAAATACAGTATTTATGAAAGTAAAGGGCAACTCCCTTCTTCCTCCTATCGTTCTGTTCTCCCAAAGATGATTTACGTGACTGAAGTGTGAACTATTGTAGAACACGTATGGGGTGTATGTGTACGTGGGGAATGGGAGGGTTGCTCTTATACTTAATAGGGACAGAGGTATTTCTCTGACAGACTTTTAAGCTGATTGTCAGATTACCATTGTAAAAATTAGGTAATCATAATTGCAGGCGATGGCAGTATAACTTGGCACTTCTAAGATGCTTGCTAGGGCAACACTCCCAATTCCTATTTCTTCCTTTGTTGCAGCTGGGAGATGTGAGGATATGAAATCCCTAGATGTCATGGCATGTTGCTGTATTGGCCAGGAGAGACTAATCCTAATTTACCTAAGGTTAATTGGGAGGGGCAGACCATAATTGTGTGAAGGTTGATAATCAGTTCTGAAAAAACAGCTTTTTGTTCTTTACTTGAGGTTTTTTTACTCAGTTTTGGTTGGTGCTTGCCTGGGCACACTTAGCGTAGCTTGTCTGGCTACTAAAGCCAGTTGTGAAATTTAGAAGAAGAAACTGCAATTTGGTTTGTTTATCATGCCGAATTTTCTTACGTACTTTTTTCAGCATTTAGAGGTCACACAAAGAGTTGCTTTTCTTTCTGGAATTTCATTGTGATAGCACATTTTTCAGATTGCTTTGTGACATGTTGGAGCGTGACTAAAGTTTCACCTTGTGTTGCAGGAAGTAGGAAACCTGAAAAACCTGCTTTGTCTGGATGTTTCTGAAAATAAATTGGAATGCCTTCCTGAAGAAATTAATGGTCTGACTTCTTTAACAGACTTGCTTGTTTCTCAGAATTTACTTCAAGTCTTACCTGATGGCATTGGTAAATATATGATGAATGTTATCATTCAGAACTGTTTAATCCTCCGTAAACTGGAAGTCGTTTGTTTTCATGTCTTTTGAAGTCTTCTATTTCTGTGTAAGAGATGAGCTTGTCTTAGCTTTTTTTTTTTTTTTTTTTGCTTAGGATGAAATACATAACTATTAATTTAGCATTTTAATTCTCTACATAAAGACTACCTCTTAATTCTTCTTTGGCCTGCACTTGGTGTTTAATAGAACAAAGCAAAAGTTAGTAGATCCTCACTGTTCCTACTGTAAGTCATGGTCAAAACTCTTCAATACTGTAAAATTCTATCTTGTAACAGACTGTAAAATTGGTTGATGGTATTGCTACAAAAAATACCCCCCTCTTTAGTGGGGATGTGTCATTATCTTGAGCTGGACAATGTGGTTAATCCTGTATGGGACCCAGTGGGTGACTGTTCCGGTTGCAGCCTTCTCCCTTGTGGATCCAAACTACAACCTTTCTGGTGTGTGGCGCTTGAAAAGCAGCTTACAAATTTCCTTTCTAAAGCAAATATCTTTGCCTGTGAAGTAGACAGTGAGACGTTATTTCTTTACTACTCATCATCTAGCCATATTTTTCCAGAATTTTTCTTGCTGCAAGAGTGTGCCTTCTCCTACCCAGGACTCTTTTCAATCCTGTAGCAGAGAACGAATTTAAATAAGAAAGTGGGAAAGAATGGACAGACGTCCCCACTCTCTCCATATGCTATGTGAGCCTGAGAAAAGATAAATACTTCTTTAGAACTTAAATTTTTGGGGTGCGGGATGAATACTGTCCTACGGTTGAATAGTGTGTGTTTGGTGGAGCTGTAGCAGCACTTTCATATGATGCAAGCTGGCCAGTACAGTGTTGTACATCAGAAGTGATGTATCATCTTTTGGAAGGGTATAGACCATGCAGGTTGCAAGAGGGAAGTTTGTGATGCCAGTTGGTAAACAAGAGGAGCTGCCTATTCTTAAGAATCCTCATAAATGGAGATCCATTGCTAGGGAAGGTGATTGCGAAGGGCAGTTTTATTGGGCAGGTTATTTTGTGCCAAGCCCAGTTTGCATGTGCTTCTTGTAGCATTTTCTCTGTGTGCTTTTTTCATAAATGCAAAAATGCTCCTGCACCCTTGGGCTGTCTGTTTTAGTGCAGCACCACCTGCAAGTGAGGAAACTTCTCTTGATGTCTCACTATGGCCTCCCACACTTGAATTTGTGGCCACTGCTGTCTTACCAGCACTGCAGAGAAGTGTTTGGCTCTGTCATCTCTGTCACCGTTTTTCATATATTTGTGGGTTATTCCTTGGTGCCTCTTTGGCTGCCCTTTTGTTGGAGTAGACAATGCCAGCTGCCTCAGCTCACATGTGTCCCAGCTTTGTGCTGGACTTCAACCCCCTTCTCCCCGTTTCTTTTTAATTAGCAGGGGCATGGGACATGAAACTGAGTGTGCTTTTACAGGTGTGGCCTCACCGGTGTCCAGTAGATGAAACACAGCAACTTCTTGTATCTGCTGAATGAATTTCCTCAAATTTAGCCTGTTTAATTTACATCTGGTGACAGCTCACTGCTAATGCATATTCAGCCTGGTGTCCGCTGCAATCCTCAGTCCTTCCCAGCAGGGCTCCTGCACAGCCAGTCACTTTCCAGCCTATACAGGTGTGCAAGGTCATTCTGTCCAGGCACAGAGCTCTGTGCACCACCTGAACTGCAGGTTTCTGTTTAGGTGACTGCCTTTCCATGCATCTGCCATGTCTTTAGTGATTTAGCATCATCAAATTTGACGTACCAGCCTGCTGGAACTATCTGGACAATCTGGGGATAGACACGAAGGTGTCATCAACTAGTGCCGTCTCCTGAATTCTCTGTCCTGGGCTCTACGTAGGTCAGCTCTAGTTTGCACAGTTCATCAAAAACCATTCCAGTATAAAAGAGCTTTCTGAGGAGAAGATCTTCAGAAAAGTTTGTCTCTATTCTAAAAAATAAACTTGACTTTCACATCTGACAAACTGGGCTACATATTAGCACTGAGAGATCTTTGTCGTATTTGGGATTAGACTGTCACTTTTGTGTAAACCTTTCTTACTATGACTGAATACACACAGGTGCTCAATGTTGGCAAACATTGAATAATTGAGGGAAAAGAACACTTTTTTTCTCCTGTATATAGGTTTCCCAGCAGACTCTTAGTTTTTAGTTCTTGACTTGAGACGGGGCAATACTCAGATTACAATTTTAATACTGTTTAATATACTGAAATGTGATTGTTATGTCATTGAGTTTATAGTTAATTTAAATAAACTTGCAGAAATTCTTGCAAAGGCCAAGTGGAGCAGTACCTGACTTCTTTTTTTCTTATCTGAAAAAGAGCATTTAATTGTGTTGGAGAGTTTCTAAAACTTTTTCAGCAGAAAGATTCTCTATAATTAAAGCAAAGTTACTAAGCCAAACAAATGTATTGTTCCTCTGCCTAGGAAAACTGAGGAAGCTGTCAATTTTGAAGGTTGATCAGAACAAACTTATTCAGCTAACAGATTCAATTGGAGACTGCGAAAGCCTTACTGAACTAGTTCTAACAGAAAATCAACTGCAGGTAAGTATGGTCTTGACTGCTCAAATGGCTAGCAGTGAAAAGGCTTGTTGGGAAGTGTTGATTCACTTAGCTTGTAAGGCCACTCACCATCCCTACTTGCTAAGTAGCATGCTTTCTTTAAATGCATTTTATTTCTAACCTGTTAAGTGGGTGCTGAAGATCAAGTCATACGTAGTAAAAATTCTCCGTTCTAAAGATCCAAGCAGTTATATATATTCACTGTTACATATATTCACTGTTGAATCTTTCATGATCCGTAAAGGAATTGGAGCACCTGGAGTGCAGGTATCATTTACTTTGTTGTGTTTTTAATGTAGAGGTTGTGCTGCGTTGTGTCTCTGCCAATTTTTGTTTTGCATTATCTGGATCAGGCTTGTTGGAACTGAATAGAAGCTCTAACTGATGCAGAGCTACTGTTATATTCTTTCTTGCTCTGCTGATTTGCTACAGTGAGGTACTAAATATGGTATGTGGTCGATTAAAATAAAGTTTCAGACTCTCTCCAACTAGGCGTTTTCTTCTCTTTCCTTAGAATTGTGTTCTCATGATGTTGACACTTGAAATTGAAAGTGGAAAAGTTTGTAAAAATCTAACTTTGAGCGTTTCTTAAGTTAGGTTTATGCATAATAGGAGCTTACATCTTTTGGAAAGACACTTTCCCAGAGGTCAGTTCATAGCACCTAGCTGAGGGACTTGCCTCTCAGTT